>PVJS01009723.1:0-49653 GCA_004027185.1 Glis glis
TGAGGCTGTCCTCAAACCTGTGATCCTCCTGTCTCAGTCTCCCAAGTACTAGGATTACAGGCATGTGCCACCATGTCCAGCTTGGATATAGACTTTTTTAAATTTTATTTTTATTTTTATTTTTTTTTTGCGGTACCGGGGATTGAACCCAGGGGCGTTCTACCTCCAAGCTACACTCCTGGCCATATTTTTTTTATACTTTATTTTAAAACTGGGTCTTGCGAGGTTGCGGAGGGCCTCACTGAGTAGCTGAGGCTGGCCACGAACCCGGATCCTCTGGTCTCCGCCTCCCAAGTACTGGGATTACAAGCGTGCGCCACCACACCCAGCTTGGATATAGACTTTGAAGAATCCAGAAAGTAGTATCATCTACAATAGCACCAAGAAACATGAAATATTTAGGAGAAATTCTAACAAAATATGTGCAGGATCTGCATGCAGGAAAGTACAAAATACTGATGGAAAACTTGAAGAAAATTAATATATCATGTTCATTTATTAGAAGGCTCAATATTGTTAAGATATAAATTTCCCCAAAAAATGATCTATAAATTTAATGTATACCCAAACAAATCCCAGAAGGATTTTTTGGCAGATATCAATAAAGCTAATTAAAAAACACTTCCTGAAAAGCAAAAACAAAAAAAAAATCTAGAATAACCAGAACAATTTCTAAAAAGGAAAACAAAGTTGGAGGACTACCTGCTTTTCAAGAATCACATGTAAAACTGCAGGAATCAATATAGGTGTTATTGGCAAAAGATAGGCACATATATCACTGTCAAAAAAGAAGAGCTCAGAAATAGATGCACATAAATGGCCAACTTTGCCAATTGCATTCTTGTCAAAGGTATGAAGGCAATTCAAGAGGGGAAGAATATAGCCTTTTCCACAAATGGTACCTGGATCTCCATATGTAAATAATATGAATCTCAACCCACACCTTGCACATAATCTAAATGGATATGGACTTAAATATGAAGACCTAAATTATAAAACTTCTAGATGAAATATGGGAGAAAGTGGCTGTGGCTATGGTTAGGTGAATATTTTTTTATATTTCACTCCCAAAGCATAATCCACATAAGAAAAAAATCATAAAATATATCATCAAAATTTTAAATTTCTGTGAAAGATACCCTTAAGAGACTTATTTAAAAAGCCACAGACTAGGAAAAAATATTTCCAAATCATATATTCAATGAAGGACTTTATCTACTATATATAAAGAATGCTCAAAAGTCAACAATAAGAAAACAACCCAAGTTTTTTTTTTTTTTTTTTTTTGCGGTACCGGGGATTGAACCCAGGGGCATTCTACATCCGCACTACACCCCTGGCCCTATTTTTTTATACTTTAATTTGAAGCTGGGTCTCACGAAGTTGCGGAGGGCCTCACTAGGTAGAGAGAGAGAGAGACAGAGACAGAGAGAGAGAGAGAGAGAGAGCTGAGGCTGGCCACAAACTCGGATCCTCTGGTCTCTGCCTCCCAAAGTACTGGGATTACAAGCGTGTGCCACCACGCCCGGCAACCCAAGTTTTAAAAATAAACAAAAGATTTGAACTGACATTCTCAAAAGAAGATAAAAGGTTGGCATATAAGCACATGAAAAGATAGTCAATATACCTAGAGAAATTAAATTATAAATGGGATATCATTACAAACCTATTAGAATAACCAAAATGAAAAAGACTGGCAATACCAAGTGCTGAGGAGGAGTAGGATAACTGGAACTCTCATCCATTGCTGGTGGGACTGCAAAGTTGTATAGCCAGTTTGGAAAACATTTCTCAGTTTCTTATAAAGGTATACATATGCCTACTATATTATCTAGTAATACCATACACAAGATAAATGAAAATATATGCACATACAAAACCTTTTACATGTTTGTTTATACTGTGTTCATAATCACACACACACACACACACACACACACACACACACACAATTTTAGAAAGATCCAAATTCCCTTCAATTAGTGGACAGAAAAAACAATGGTACATCATTTAATGGAAAACTACTCAGCAACAGAGAAGAAAACATTATCAATACATGAATCAACATGGATGACACAAATGTAGTACGCTAAATGAAAGAAACCAGACCTACAGGCTAATACTGTCTCGTTCTATTTATGTAAAATTCTTGAAAAGGAAAAATTATAGGAACCAGTAGGTCAATCATTGCCAATGGATTGGAGTGGGATAATGGATTGATTACAAAGGCCTACATGAAGAAATTTGGGGAAGAGATGGTTCACTTCTGTGACTCATTTTGCTGATCACTGCACAACTGTGTGCCTAAACTGTATGTCTAAACTCATGACCTAAACTCTTGAAAGAATTCTGGTAGAGATAAGGAAAGACTAAGAAAGTTACTAGGTGGGACTTCAGTACAAGAGATGGACTTTTCCAGATGGAGGTAGACCTAGTAATGTAGGACACAGGGACAAGGGATTGAAGATGCTGAAGGAGGAAGCGGTAGGGGTGAGAACATGGTCCCTTTGGATATGGGAAGAGACAGAAGTTAGATTAAAGGAAGGGAAGGAGCCCCTCTCTTCTTGGGTTGGAGGGAAGGGCCAGAGAAGACAATCAGACTGAAAAAATGAGGGGGAAACGATGTCAAGGGGCTGAGGTCACCCTCAGATGGCCTGTGAACTCCATTCCTTCTTCTCTCTAGTGGTAATGAGTCTTTAGATATTGTAAAAGATTTTCATATAGCTTCTTCCTTCCTGTGCTAATTTCCAAATGGCTGGTACTTTGGATGCTGTTTTGAAGGAGCTTGCTCTGACTTAGTGGTGTATCCAGGAAGGTGCTCAGCTCAGCTCGTGCCCCCTTGTGGGATTGAGGAAGAATGGGGCTCTTTGAATATTTGCAAACATGAAACCTCAGATTCCTGATGTTCTCTTAAGAGGCATATGGAGGTGCTATTACATCTGTAGACCTTTTCTTCTCCCCGAGGTAGCCAACGTTTAGTCAAGTGTCACCTTGAATAAATATTCAAGGATAATGTGAAGGAAGAAATGTTAATAATGAGTGAAAATAATGTTTGAATGAATTCTACTTCCAGATGTGCTTGAGTATATTTGCACCTTTCACTCTGACAAGATTTATGCATGTATAACTTTTGCAAAAAGAAAAAACATTCTGAGGTTGTTCTGACTATTCCTGAGCTGTTACTTAATGAATGTCATTCAGAAATCCATTTGTAAGGCTATTGACCACTGACAGTGAAGCAATAGAAACCAATTTGCATTGATGCTTGGAATGGGAAGCTTGGGATATGGAGGTTAACCATCAGCAAGTTGAAAGCAATTTTTCATGAAAATGCCTAAGAATTGATGGAATTTGACATATGTCATACACTGTTTGCCAATTAAATTAAAACCCTACAGAGACACATGTAGTACTTTAATAGCAAAAATAACACCTGCCCTAAGGAGGGCTACAGCAAGAATCCTCATGATTTCCATTACCTCTAATTGAAATCAAACAGCCAAATCCCTGGCCTCCAGATTGGGGATATGTTTCACATCTGACATTTATTTTTTTCTCAATTGATATTTTAAAATTATAACATAGGAAGAAAAATGTTTTAGGACTCTGCTTCATTCAGTGTTCTAGCCTTGATTTGTATGACTACCTTCCAAGGCCAACTGAAGCCCTTTCTCCACACTCTTTTACAGCCCTACAGAAAGACAAAAATATAATCAGGTAATTGAAAGCTTTTCCTCCTAAGCCATCCTGTGGATGGGAAAGCGCTGTGGCGAAGCAGAGAAAAGTGTGAATTTCCACACTTGTGAGCAGTAAATAAAGGAGTAAATTACTTCTTGGTTTCCGCTCCTAAATGGAAACAAAATGGCTTTACCTTTGACTTGCAACCACTTCGTCCATTCCATCAGAGTCCTTCCCAGAGGCTGAGCACTTCCAGATCTGGGAATGATTCAATATGGGAAAGCAAGCGGCAGGGTGTACCCAAATACCAGGTATGCATGAGTTCACCATAAAGGCTGACAGCCTGAAAGCTGAAGTTTATAACAGCTTCAAAGCTACTGGGGTATTTATTTCTCTAATTTGTCTGGTTGTGGACTAATAAATTTGTTGAATAGTATTTCTATGGGGAATTCCTTCCATGGCTGTTTTTTTTTTTTTTTTTTTTTTTTTGTGGTACCGGGGATTGAACCCAGGGGCATTCTACCTCCGAGCTACACCTCCGGCCCTATTTTTTATCCTTTATTTTGAAACCGGGTCTCACGAAGTTGCAGAGGGCCTCACTAAGTAGCTGAGGCTGGCCGCGAACCCTGATCCTCCGGTTTCCGCCTCTCAAGTACTGGGATTACAACCATGCGCCACCACGCCCGGACCATCGCTGTTTTAATAGTAAAAAAGAATTCGGGTAACATGGCTGCTGGTGGAAATGTTATTTGGTGACTGCCCTGAGTCTACACAATAGCAAACATATGAATGGACATTTTAAAATGTGGTAAATGGCATTTGGCCTACCCAATATCTAAATACACAAAACTATTGACACATTAATTTCCTTATACTATTATTCTCAGATCCACTAGGATTCCCTATGCAGAAACTACTTTATAGGAAGAAAGTTGTTAGGTAAAACCCAGCTAGAAGAACAAAATCATCCATGAGAGTAATGCAAAATTGTAAGTAGAAAGGGCATAAATTTAGGAATTGGCCTCAGGGAGAAACTACATAAGGAAATGAATTTCTCAAGTTTTGGGACATAGAGTAGGACCAACAGAAAGTCAAGGCGAGAGCACTTGGTGACGATCCATAGCTCCACTGCCTCACACATCTACCATTGCTCTCTTCTTTATCACTAGCACAAATTATGCATAAATAAGCAAGCTCCTAGTGTCTTGTTTTGCTCCTATTACATTCCCAATGCCTAGACTGTAATCCTGTAGGTGCTCTAGGAAAACACATACAACTGGTGAAAGACAGAGAAAAATGCCAAGAGATAAGAACAAAAAGAAAAAACTGCAGAAAGAATCTCAGGAACTAGGTGGCTATTTGCTAACAGGTGAGGCCAAAAAATCTAGGAAGAAACTCTATGTCATGATAATGAGTTGGAGAGCGGGTTAGTGGAGTCAGGAAGTAGTAAGGCCATATCATGAATGATTGATTAAGTCCCTTCCTGAAAAATGTTCCTCCTCGTGGTCTTCCAGTAGGACCCATGATTGTCCTCTGAATTAAAACAAAGCATTTGTCAAGTTACAATTAAAAAAGGGAGGAGGTGTGACAGTATCAGAAACCATTAACATAGATTTGTTTCTTCGACTGTCACCTTTCTCCATTGTGTGTGTGTGTGTGTGTGTGTGTGTGTGTGTGTTTTAAAGACAGCATAAGTGTGTGATATAAAACATCATAATGCATCTTGCCAACTATTTGGAAAAGTTGCAAAAATTAAGATTGATTTGAGAGATCAGGATTGACATGTATTTGTAATACACAATGCAACATCTTTTTATAGCCCCTGGACTTTCTTATTTTGACTAAGTTAGCATTAGCATAGTTATGTTGTCTGTGAATATTCACACTGAAAAAGAAAAATCTACCTCAGAGACTAATATGGCATAGAGAAAGCAACTTGAGATATAAATGTACTCTGGATACTCTATATACAACCTGTCACCTATTATTTCTGAATTATAATTTCTATTCAAGGGCAGCCAGCCAGAGTTGGCAGTAGAATTCTACAGAGCTCTGGCTTGGGCTGGGGACAATTTAACTTTTTAATCAATTACCCATAAAATCTAATAGAAGCCGGGCATGGTGGTGCATGCTTGTAATCCCAGTACTTGGGAGGCTGAGACAGGAGGATTGCAGGTTCGAGGACAGCCTCAGCAAGTAGTGAGACTCTCATCAACCTAGTGAGACCCTGTTTCAAACTAAACATAAAATAGGGCTGGAGGTGTAGCTCAGAGGTAGAATGCCCCTCGGCTTAATCCCCACTATCACATACACACATCCATACGTATCTCTTATGCGACAAATATATCCTACTTTTATTTACTTTTCAAAAGTAAATTAAGAAAAAGCTTATTTATATTATCAGAAGAAAAAAAAGAATTGTATCACAATTTAATCAGAATTGAATTAATAAGGAGGAACAGGGCAAAGCAGGAGAGGTGACAGAGAGGACCCCTTTAGTGCAAACTGGGCAGAAAATGCCCCGAAGATCATCACAATGATCTGCAAAATAAATATTAATCAACAATAGAAAGAGTACCTTATACGTGTAAACACTCCATCCAATGCTTGATATGAAATTAGGTACTTTTGAGAAATGGAATCTGTTAGCGTTGGCACATAATTAGGGTTATGGGGAGGGGCATACCTGAATTGTTCACTTGGCTTGGTAAATTCATACTAAGATTGATGTCAACCAGCCGTAGTTGCTTTGCCACTAGAACCAACAAACTGGGCTGCCAAGATCTCTGAGAGAGAGGCCTCCTTCCCCCAAATAGGTTTTCCTGTGGTTTCCACTTCCCCCAAGTAATGGTGGCCCCTGGTCTTGAGAATGCTCTTCTAATGTCCATGCTCTAATTATGTGAGTAAAGACTGAGTGAGCACTCTCAGCCATCTGGGGAGCGAACCCCTTGGTCCAGGCGCTTTTCCAGAAACCCCTGAATTTAAAGGCCACCCTTTGCTGATGGAACAATTATTCTGCTACCTAACCGTATCACCTTTCCAACAGCATGCCCACCCTCCCCCAGCCAGGCCTGCGGCCTCTCACCTGTCTTCACCAGTCAGAGTGGAAGCTCAGTGGGCGTGTTGGGGACGAGTGGGAGGGACACAGGTGCCTGGGACACACACAGGTCACTGGAGTCCCAAATGCAACTTCATCATGTGGGGGACCGGCTTGGAAAGTGCTCAGACACACTGGGCTTTCTTAGAAACTGTTATTCTTTAATGGTATGATTATGATTTTGAGGACGTGATCTGGAGAAGAAAAGAAAAATGAACTGTCTGTGTGGAATGGGCAGAGGAGACTCCCATCTGGGGACTTGACGAAGGGGGTTCTGTTGGTGATGGCTGGTTGTTGTACTGTATGTGCGTGAGAATGTCTCAAGAGCCTTGCTCTGAAGCACGATGGGTTGAAGTTAGACATTAGGGCTTTACCAAATCAACCAGTCTGAGATAATGAATTTTCTGCAAAATTTTCAGAAAAGATATACAGCATTTTGGAATATTTCAATTCAGTTACACCCAAGGTGTGTGAAGGATGTAAATTTGAACTATTATCAGTTAAAAACTTCTTGGGCAGCTTGTGTATATTTAAGGGGGAAATAAAATCTTCAAGGAAAACTCAAGTATCCAGGGCTTCCACTCAACTGGACTTGATTCTATTTTCCTCCAGACTCCATATTTTCCTCTTGTGCTCTGGGGTCTTATTTAAAATAGGGTCATAATTAAAGTTGAAGGAAACATTTACAGTCAAGGCAGAATGAGGTTATCACAAGTGGCCACTAATCACGTGGACTCAGAAATGGTCATCCATGAAATGGGGACAGAGATGTCCCCTGGGCACAAAAAGAGAAAATGAGTATAAAACACTTAGCTCCTGACATCATAATGGCTCAGTTAGGGTTAGCTCCTCCTATTTTCATTTTTAATATGGACATCCCTCTGTATCTATGGGATCTGCATCCTGGGATTCAACTAGCCATGAATGGAAAATGTAGTCAGCCTTATGATGGTTGCACTTATACTGAACATGTACAGACTTTTTATTTCTTGTTGTTCCCAAACAACATGGTACAGCAGCTATTTACATAGCACTTACATGTGTTTAACTATGAGGTATTATAAGTAATCTAGAGATGATTTAAAGTATGCAAGGGGATTTGTGTAGGTTCTATGAAAACATCATGTCATTTGATGTAAAGGACTTGGGCATCCTCCACTGTTAGTATTTGCAGGTAGTCCTGGAACCATTTACCCTGCAGATATTGAGGGATATCTCAAACACCCTCAATTTAGTCGGTTATTTAGTTAGTTAGTCAATTTAGTTAGTTAGTTTTAGTCAGTATAAGCAAAGGTAGCTGAATCTAAACAATACTGTTCTAAACCCATATGTTTTCTATATGTATAACACACACACATAAAACCACTTAGGCTACATTAACTTTAAGAAGGACATTTTCTTCACCACACATTCAGATACAAGCTTATTATTGGCCTTGTTGAGTAATTGTTTCTATTATGTAACTCAAGGAGTCTTATGTACAGTCTTCCCTTCCCTTCAGGGAGTGCCTTAAACAAAGCAACATACTACAAATTAAGACCTCCCTTTTCAAACCGTCTTTTGTTCTGGAGAGCTGGGGCTGGCCCTCCAAGTCAGACCAATCAGTAATTCCAGCAGAATGAATATGGGAAGACTCTCTGCCAGATTGCTGGGTGTGAGCAATTCCATTCCTCAGCAGCTTTCTTATTATAATCTGCCATCAATAAATACCTCTTCCACGGTGAGATCATGAGAGTATATAGACTATTCTAAATGTCAAGTTGTCCTTTCCGTATCCTGCTATTCTCATAAGAAGGGCCACGTGTGGTACAATGGAGTTTGTTATCCTGCTTCGGGGGTAGGGGGTAGGTTGTAGAGCATGTGCTCACTAACTACATGAGACTAAATTTTTATGTGTGTGTGACATTTCCACATGTCACCTTGGAATAAGTCACTTTCCCTTTTAGGTATCAGTTTCTTCATCGATGAATGAAGGTGCTGGACTGGATTAGTGGCTCTCAAAGAATGGCCCGGGATCATTAGGGTTCCCAAGACCCCTCCGGGCAGTCTTCCGGGTCAGAACCACATTCCCTATGATCCTAAGCATTACTTGACTTTTTCACTCTAATGCTCTTCTCCATGGACAGTCAGGTTTTTCAGAGGGTATATGACATGCTATGATGCTACAACATCATCACTCTGAATATGTACTAATGTATTCTTAAATTTTAATTTTTTATATTTAAATATTATATTTAAATATTATAATTTAATAATATTCTTAAATTTTAATTTTTTTGTTTTTTACTTCTAGTACTATAAATATAGAATCCACATAAAATCTAATAGAGTTGTCAATAATTCCAAGAAGTGGAAAGGGCTCCTAAGACCGAAAAGTCGGAGTCTAGTCTGCTAAACTAGCTCACCCGTGCCTCTGTGGTTTCTGACTGCACTGCCGGGGTTAAAATGTGCAACAGTTTTTAAATTATGGTGATAGTGCAAGTTAGATACTTGAATACTTAAAAAATTCTTACTTGGTAAGATAAAAAGGTATGACCGTTTGTCAGTCCCTCCATTAAAAATAATTATACTGGCTGGGCATGGTGGTGCATGCCTGTAATCCTAGTACTTGGGAGGCTGAGGATCGAAGGTTGAGACCAGCCTCAGCAACTTAGCAAGACCCTATTTCAAAATAAAATAAAATATAAAATAGGGCTGGGGTGTAACTCAGAGGTAGAAAGCCCCTGGGTTCAATCCCCAGTACTTCTACTACCACTACTACTACTACTACTAATAATAATAACAATGACAATAATAACAATGATAAATAAAATAATTAAACTGTTAGTTTATATATAGGCATTCTGATGAACACTTCTTGTAGTCTGTAATTCAGATAGAGACTTGTTATCACCCAAATGAGTCTTAAATGATGGTCCATTCAACTATATCTTTATGCACTTAGGTGTGTATGTGTGTGTGTGAGTGTGTGTGTGTGTGTGTGTGAGTGTGTGTGTGTGTGTGTGTGTGTGTGTGAGAGAGAGAGAGAGAGATGGATCCATGGCTTCCAGCAAGCGCACTACCGCTGAACTATACCTCCAGCCCTGTCCTTGGAACTTTTATGTAGTTTGTGTTCATTTGGAAACCAAATTGGTAAGAGTATACTTGGGCAATATCACAGTGTCAAGTACTACCCCATTTCGTCTTTACCTGGCCTTTCCTTGGTTTCTCACAATTGATTCACATCAGACTCTGAGACTCAGGTTGAAGGCTCATCCCTCAAACATCATTTTAAGGTGTTAGAAAGAATTGATCAATGTGAACTCCTCCAGGAGGTGTTCAAAACACAGCTGCTGGCAAGCTCCAAGGAGAAAATGCACAGCTTGATCAATAGCTCTCCTTGGAGCGCTACGTCTTTGACAGATCACTTCTGGGTAAGCGACGAAACTAAAAGTTCAATTTTCAACTTCGAATAGGAATTTTTATGCTTAATTTAAAAAACCTGCAACCCAAGATATCGATGAATATTTTCTTCTCAAACCAATTATGTGGTAAAATAGGATTATCATGTCCATTTGGTCTATACGGAATCCATACCAACAAATGATAGATCAGCTAATTAATTTCTTCCAAAGCACTTTTGTAGTGCTGAAGAATGCCTTTTTAACTCTCAGACTCCCTCTTTAATTGGATTTTCAATATGTGGGGCTTTTCTTTTGATTTTTTAAAAATAGTTCTTTTTATTCTTCTCCATTACCTCATCCTTTTTCCTCCTTGTTGGGCTGAGTGACAAGAGGACTTGAATTCATGATGAAAGAAGATGTAATTGAGCCTAGTGAACTAACCACAGGAAAATCTGAGTTCCAACCCTGGCGCTGTGTCCCCTTCATTATCAGACCTTAGAGTTTCATACTCGAGACAATGTATATTGTTACAATATTGCATGGAGCTGTTGTAAAGATTACTGAGTCATGTTTCTTTTGGCATTGCTAGTCTAAAGAGCTGGGTGGAGAGAAATGCTTTTCCACAAGCATTCCACTGGAGTGCGGGCGGAAGTCTGGGCAGCACCTCTCTCCCCATCTGCCAATCAAGTCAACAGCAGCATAAACGAGGCGATTAGAAGTGTGCCCTTTTTCACTTGTAGGAAGTTGTAATTAACCTAATTTCTTTTGTAGGGAGTCTGAGGGGCCTGTCTATAGCCTGGGAAGGAGAACCTGTTCTTCTGCTTTCTGCGATACTGAGTTCATGCTGGCATGGGTTTCAAAGGTGGGTGACAGCAACAGGAAGCAGCCTTGGGTCTGAATTCCCGCCCTGCTCTATCGCGGGCTGGCCTTTCATTCACTCTCTGGGAAAGCGCTAGTCAGTGGCTTTCAGTGCAGAATCCCTTTGATCATTGCACAGTCCTATTGTCTCCTGTGGAAGAGCCTTCACCCGGTGACATCTCAGTCTCTTGCGGGGCTTCTGGACCCCAGCACTCTTGACATGTAGGCTGGGGTAATTCCTTGTGTGAAGGACAGGAGGCCGTGTGTGCATTGCAGGATTTTTTTTTTTTGTTTTGTTTTTGTGGCCCTGCGGATTTAACCCAGGGTCATTCCACCTCCAAGCTACCCCCCCCACCAGCTCTATTTTATTTCTTAGTTTTGACACAGGGTCTCACCAAGTTCCTGAGAGTCTTGATAAGTTGCAGAGGCTGGCCTTGAACCTGTGATCCTCCTGTTTCAGTCTCCCAAGTACTGGGATTATAGGCATATGCCACCATGTCCCATGCCTGGCTGGCTGGCAGGATGTTTACTAGCAAGCCTGGCTTCTACCCACTAGATGTCAGTAGCATTCCCTCTCCCAAGCTGTGACAACCAAAAACATCTCCAGGCTTTGCCAGATATTTCCTGGAAGGCAAAAGAACCACTAGTCTACAGGGTCATAAAATGTTGGAATTAAAGAAACTGTTCATATCACATAGTTCTATTTTTCCTAAATTGTAGCTAGTTGGTTACTCAGGATATACTTGATGGTTTTAGGAAGGAGGCGGCATTAGATGACATTCCTTTTTTTTTTTTTCTGTTGAAACAGGGTCTCGCTAAGTTGCTGAGACTGGTCTCAAACCTGCCATCCTACTGTCTCAGCTGAGGCTGGTCTCGAACCTACCATCCTGCTGTCTCAGCTGAGGCTGGTCTCAAACCTGTGATCCTCCTGTCTCAGCCTCCCAAGTACTGGGATACAGGCATGCGCCACCACGCCCGGCTTCAGGTATTCTCTTTAATCAAAGAGAAAGTCTCCATTTGGTACTAGAGCATCATTAACACCTCTTAATATTGGCATATGATAAATAAAAAAAGTGAAGCCTTCAGCAGACAACATTAGCTATTATTTAGTAGAATTGTTTTATTTTTACAGCATTTATTTTTTAAAAATAAATGGCACTGGGTTTCCATGCGCCCTATTGATACAGAAGTTTATTTTAAAATTAATATGTCTCATAGTCACATCGGAACATATTTGCCTATAACTCAGCAATTCCGCTCCTAGGTATTTATCCAACAGAAATACGCAATTATATTCACCAAAAGACATGTGAAGGTTGCTTCAGAGGCCCTATCTGGAATGGTCTTGAGTTGGATATTATCCAAATGTCAATGGAAAAAATACACCAAGTATACTCACACAATGGAATTTATTCAGCAATAAGAAAAATGAACTAAAACACAACAATATGGATGAATCTCACACACAATATATTGAGTGAAAGAATCTAGAATCCCCCCCAATTTATATATGCTATGTTTCTAGGCCCATGAAACTCAAAAGCAAGCACAATCAATACATTCTGCTAGAAGTCGGGAGAATGTGGAATTTGTCCTGTCCATTTAGCTGGGCATGGTGTTGCATGCCTGTAATCCCAGTACTTCAAAAGCTGAGACAAGAGGTTCAAGGTCAGCCTCGGCAAATAGCAAGACTCTCAGCAACCTAGCAAGACCCTCTTTCAAAAACAACCACAACAAAAATAAGTAAAAGGGCAGGGGATGTAGCTTGGAGGTAGATTGTCCCTGCCTGGGTCAGTCTATGGCACCACAAAAAACAAAAAAAAGGAAGTTAGAAGAATGTTCATCTTTATAGAATAATAACCACAATGGGCCTGCAGGATCTTCTGGGGTGTTAGGAAGGTTCTACTTCTTCATTTGGTAGCATAGATGTGTTCAGTTCTTAAAAGTTTACCCATAACATAGCTATGACTTATACATCATTATTTATGCTACACTTCAATTATATTTTATGATTAAAATAAGTAAAATGGTAAGTAAATAGAAAAAAATATTAAGCAATATCAAATAAACAATTGAACAGGGGGTAGGTCAAAAAAACACACACACTATTGTACATGTGATTTGCAAGCAACTGAAGTCAGGGAAACCCTGGTTTTGCATAATCCTTTTGCATTGAAGATGGGGACACCCAAGGTCAGGAAAAGGAGGAGTGACTGGCTCAGAGCCATCCAGCAATGATGACTACCACGAAAGCATTGACTCCCTGTCTGGTGCATTTGTTGATGAAGCAAGTCCTGTGCCAGTTTCTTACCACCTGGTCTAAGCCTCAGTTTCTGGCATCCTCTTATTTCTGCCTCTTCCCTGGGCCACCTGCCAGGAATACACCAGGTCCTTGTGGTCGACAGGCCTGGAACACTGAAGTACTTCACCTTCCATTCAAATGTTACACAGAGTGATTCTATGTTGGTATTAGAATTTATGCAGATGAAGCACCAAGTGATTGGGCTAACATTTCTTCTCAAATGCTACTAAATCTCTGTGTACTACAGCAGAGTGAGAAATTGATCTTTGGCGTGTGTTGCACTGAGATCTGACTTCTGAAAGTGATTTTTTTAAATTTCATAGACCACAGTTCTGTCCAGCACAATGGCTTCCTCCCTGTCTTGTCAATTTGTTTGGAGACATGGAAGACCCTTGTTTTTACTTGTGCGTGACAGTTACATCAACCTGAAAGGTAAGGAAAACAGGAAAAGCTACTATCAGGAGAAGTCAGACAGTGAAGAGACCTAACACTTGCAAATTTACAAGTTGTTAGATTTTAAATGGCACCAGAGGAAGACCTTCAGGCTGCAAATTGACATGTCACTCTAGCCCTTTGCCTGACCTTCTGCACACATCAGCTCACACACAAAGGCACAGTGCTCCCAGTGACTGTTTTACCTCTAGGCTGGTAACTGTATCATCTTCCTGAAGTGCACCTCCACCGAATCCACTATTGTCAGGAAGGAAGCCTTTTTAATTCCTTAAGCTCAAAGCCTGCAATGACCTTCACAGTGACCTTGAGGGACTGCTCACCCCTTCATACTTGCTTATTGTGGGTTAATTTCTGTTGTTCAGCCCAGAGAAAACTGTCAAGGAACTATGGAGTCCTGTAGGTCTCCCTGATCGGCTAAGTTCCTTTAAATTTATCTGCAGATGGATTGGTTTGCGATTGATATTTTTTATGGGAATTACAGAACACAAGAGGCTATTTAAAACTCTATTAGAAAAATCATGCAAATCATCAGTAGAGATGAATGTATTTGCTTCCATGTAATGACTGCAAAATTCTTAAAGGAAAAAATAGAAGTTAAACTGTTCTGTTTTGTTAAAGAAACCAAAAGAAATAGAGCCAAAAACTGGATTTGAGGATTGGCCTCAAATAGTTTCCTGTAATGAAAATTGGGGTGAGAGGAACAATCCAAATGCAATAAGAACCAACTTTGATTTAAACAAAACTGTTGGAAGCTCTGGGAGAGAGAGTACTTTTCCTTACCTGATTTTCCATTTTAAAAATCCTTTTTCTCACTTAGGTTGTATGAGAAATTGCCCAGAGGTTATTAAAAAAAAGCTTGTTATAGGGGCCATCTAAAACATTTTCCTTCCCAGTAACAAAAGAAAAGCCCAGGGGTCCATCAAAGATATCATCTAAGAACAGGGTTGCTGGGAGATGAATTTGAAGTTTTTTTTACAGTTCTGTATCTTAGCATTGAATTGAAATAGAATAAGTTCTTTGGAAATTGCTGGAGCATCATGCACATATACTTATCCCACCTGTTTTAGGGCCTCTGTAATCTGTAGGTGTTTAGGGATGTGTGTGTCTGTGTGTCTTAATTGAGGCAAAATTCACATAACATAAAAATAGCCATTTTAAGGCATACAGCCCAGTGGATTATTTTTTAGTATATTCACACAGCATGTGACCATCACCTCTATTTCTGAAACATTATTACTCCCCAAAGAAACCCCATGTCCATTAGCAGTTACTCCCCATTGTCCCTTTCTCTCAGCCTTTCATAACCACTAATTCACTTGTCTCTATGGAATTTCCTAGCCTGGATATTTCAAATAAATGGGTGTCCCTTTGTGCCAGCATCTTTCCTTTATCATAATGTTTACAAAGTTCATCCATGCTACAGCATGTATCAGTACTCCGTTCCTTTTTATGGATGAATAATATTCCATTGTATGGCTATACCACATTTTTTTTATCCATTCATCCACTGATGACCATTTTAGTTGTTTTCGCCTTTGGGTTATTGTAAATAGGAACATCCATGAACATTTGTGTATAGATATTTGAATATCTGTGTCCAAATTCAAAATTTGAATATACCTAAAAGTGGAAACTCTAGGTCATATAATAATGCTAGCTTTAACTTTTTTTTTCTTTTTTTTTTTTGGTATTGGGGGTTGGACCCAGGGGCATTCTATCTCTGAACTACACCCTCAGCCCTTTTTATTTTTTATTTCAAAATAGGGTCTTACTAAGTTGCCAAGGGTCTTGCTTATTTGCTGAGACTGGGTGTACTCTTGCACCACCATGCCCAACATGCTAGTTTTAACTTCTTGTGAAACCACCAAGCTGTTTTCCACAGCACAAGCTCATTTACTTGTGTGCATAGAATCCATCTCCTAACATCTTTGTGAACAGGACTTAAGCAAAATAGACCTATTTTAGATAAGCCTTTAGGTGATCTTCTTGAATCTTGTCAGAGTAGAAGCAGTGGCAATTATCGGTTCCATTTGGAAAGATTTCTGTGGAGCCTGGTGATATGGGTGTTTATTTAGTCTGTTTTCTGAACCAACCTAGACTCCATAAGGGAGGACCGCTGCCGTATCTGAAAGTGTTGAAACGATAAAAACTTGCCATGTGTGGCCTTTTAAGTCCCAGATTTAAAGTTAGAATCCTCCATCTTTCCCCTAAAATGTATGTCATGCAGCAGGGAAACTTAAATCAAAAGCACCCAGCTCCAGAGGCCACTGCTGTCCCCAAGGAATTTGTGTTCTTGGGATGTCTCCGGGTTATACTGAGCCTTCTTCCCACTCCTTCCCATGTCAGGGGACTGGGTCCTGAGCCTTAAGAAATGGGAGTAGTTTCCCGGTGTGCCTGCAAAGGAAGGGATTTCTAGGAAGAGGAAATGGGCCATGAAAACGCACAGCCACCATCGAGAGTGAGAGAGGGCAAGGACTCCAGAGAGAAATGTGTGTCATGGTGCAACTCTCTGTGGGAAGTGGGAAGTGGAACAGGAAAATCAGGGACTTGAGAGGCAGTGAGGAGTCTCCCGGAGTCCTGTATGAGACAGGAATTGCCTCTTCTAAAGTTTCTTTTCGCCGGGCGTGGTGGAGCACGCTTGTAATCCCAGTACTTTGGGAGGCGGAGACCGGAGGATCCGGGTTCATGGCCAGCCTCAGCGCGCGCGCACACTCTCTCTTTCTCCTCTCTCTCCTCTCTCTCTCTCTCTCTCTCTCTCTCTCTCTCTCTCTCTGTCTACCTAGTGAGGCCCTCTGCAACTTCGTGAGACCCGGTTTCAAAATAAAGCATAAAAAAATAGGGCTGAGGGTGTAGCGCGGAGGTAGACTGCCTCTGGGTTCAATCCCTGGTACCGCCAAAAAAATAAATAAATAAAAAAAAAAGTTTCTTTTCCTTCCTGTGCCTGTGTGTAGTTCTGGGGATTGAACCCAGGGCCTCATGTATGCTAGGCAAGTACTCTACCACTGAGCAAAAAACCATCCCTAAGGTTTATCAGTCTTATCTCTGAATTTTTGTATTCAGAGTTAGATAGGACACTCATTTGCTCTGTCAAAAAACCAACAGATGTCTCTAAACCCTGCAAAATTGCCCAATCTATACATGGCTACATAGAAATATGAGGTTTTGACATCTTGGAAAATCATTCAAACCATTTTTTAAATGTTGATACCATACTTGTTTTTATTCAGTGTTTCCTGAGACTTCCAAGTTCTCTAAAAGTAATAAGCAAAGAGAATAGTTTAGCTGTTTCTGTGAATTGCATATTTTAAAAGGCCATCTCCAACCTTTAGTCTTCCAAGAATCCCCTTACTTTGCAGATGAATATTGATACAAATATTCTCTAATTCTCTGAATGTTCAGCTGGGCTGGAGTTTCATTTTAAACGTGGGTTTAAGATAGAGTTTGTTCTCTTGTGATGACTTCAAGACATGCAGACATCTCATTTATCAAGAACCCAACTGCATAGATCAGTACTCTGGTCAATAGAGTCTTACCTACTACCTGATGTTTCCATAAAAGGGCCTGGTTTGCTACCTTAGTTCTTCTGGTGCCCATCGTGGCTTTAGTTGACACTCCAAATAGTTAATTTATGACCCAAAGTAAAATCAGAGTCTGATTTCATGACTGGTATATTTAGGAGCATTTTTTTTCTCTTTGTCAATGAATAATCTTTCTTTCTTTCTTTTTTTTTTTGCGGTACCGGGGATTGAACCCAGGGGAGTTTTACCTCTGAGCTACACCCCTGGCCCTATTTTTTATACTTTATTTTGAAACCGGGTCTCACGAAGTTGCAGAGGGCCTTACTAAGTAGCTGAGGCTGGCCGCGAACCAGGATCCTCCGGTCTCCGCCTCCCAAGTACTGGGATTACAAGCATGCGCCACCACGCCCGGCATTCAATGGATAATCTTTGATCATACTGATATATGCTATGTTTTCGGACTCTTCCATTTTACCTTTATATAATAAAATCTTTGAAAATGTTGTCTCCACATTTTCTCCTATCATTGAATAAGATTACTAATGAGACCAGGAAATATTAACAGTACTTCAGTTGTCATTTCTTTCCTCTGTCACCTAAAGGGGGGAGAGTGAATATTTAAGAATTGTATTTTCAATAGCTTGAATAGCCATGGGTGTTATGAGAAAGGGATTGAAAGGGATAAATCTGCTCCCAGGTCTTCTGGAAAAGCCAATATAATGACTCGTGGGTTGTTCCCAGAGAGTTACAAGGTTGAGTTAGAGCAGGGGCCAAGACTGAAGGCAAACTCAAGCTAGGATGCGGGTCACAAAAGAACCAGGCTTGAGCTCCCCAGAAAAAATAGTTCACTCAATTATGGAATAATCCACATTCTTTTCTCAGCTAGCCCCAAGATGCAGTGCTAGATGGCATAAGCGAAGTGTTGAAAAGCCAGTCTAGGGTCATGTCCTGTGTTATTCCATGTTGAAACACATAGTTAAGAGGTTGGTGGTGTGCATAGAGAAGCTGCCACTCACCAAAGAGCACAGATACCCATGTTTGAGCTCCTGCACACATGCCAAGCCAGGTCCTCATGCTTGGCCTGATTTGGATGTCAGACAGTCTCCTTTTATTATACAGGGGTCATAGATTCTGTTTTACTTTCCACGCTTTTTCCTGAAAGTGTGCCATAGCGTTACTGTACCTTTCCCCAAAGTGAGTCAGTTGTGCTGGCCGTTGGAATACCAGAGTGGTGGTTCCCATGGCAGCCAGAACCACATGGAAGCAAACAATAAAATACCAACACTGTTCTCAAACCCAGAGGAGAGCTACGGTCACTAGAGTGAATTGAGGGTGTCCTCAGAACACTGTGCCTTTCTGAAGTTGACATTTTTTCCAAGCATCACGAGATGTACCCCCTTCTCTGAAGACGTCTTCAGTAAGTGAATATTAAGCCACTCAGACTTCCCATGAAAGAACTCCTTAAGTTTCCTCTCATATGCACAGCTACGGCCTGGATGACGTTATGTGGTGGACTCACACACAAGACCCTTTTGTGGACTTTCAAAGTAGAGCCAGATGTTAGCTGCTGCTTCCACAGAGACTAAATGAGGTTTCAGGTAAACCAGATATACGCATGATTATAAAATTGCATGGTCCATTTCATTGAAATCTGCACTGGTGCAGAACATGATCTCCATGGTACAGCCTTAAAATGCTGAGCTGAAGACTTACCTGGAAATATTTTCAACTTACATGGAATCATATTTGGGTAAAATAATTAAAGGAGCTCACCAGTTTTAGAATATTTACCTTTGGAACAAGGAAATAGAAGGAACACGTGTCCTTAGAAATATAACCCAAAAATATTTTATTGGTTCTGTGTAAAAAATACCCAGAAGACATTAACAGCATACTGGGAGACAAAAAGGAAAAACTCTGAACTGATAAATTTGCATATATAATACCGAGATAGTGTAGCTTAAGGGTTAAGAGCATTGTCTTTGTCTGTTTTGTTTTGCTATAACAAAATGCCTGGTACTGGGTAATGTATAAAGAAGTTTATTGGGCTCACAGTTCCATAGGCTACTTCTGGCACGGGCCTCGTGGGTGATAACATGGCAGATGGTGTCACAATGGTGGGAGCTGGTGCAATGGCAGCCAGGGATGCATGCAGAGGAGAGACTCAGGGGAGGTGCCATGCTAGCTTTATAACAACACACTCTGGGTGTAACCAATCCAGTCCTGCGAGAGGGAACACTCACTCCCAAGAGAAAAGCATAAATCCCTCCTGAAGACCCCACCGCTTTGACACTGTGACATAAGGGGCCAAGCCTCCACATGAGTTTGGGTGGAGACAAATTATATCAAATCATAGCAAACATACACTCTGGAGTCGGGCAGGTCCGAGCCCATCTGAGCTGCCACTTGGAAAAATATGTAACTTTAACACCTCCAAGCTTTGCTTGCCTTCTCTTAAGAGGGAATGAAAGAGATACCAAATATTCCCAGTTTTTGACTATTTGCTGTGTGACAGCTGCTACTTTAAGTGTTCTTTTTAATAATATTGGCTTTTATATTACCTGATTAGTTAGTTTTACTGGTGCTCTTTATTTCTTTTTTTTAAATATACTTTAATGGTGCCCTGTAGTCTCACATCATAGTTTTACATTTATAAAATGAGTTTTCACAGGAAACTGGCAGTTCCTGATTTCCAGAGTTCCATTTATCTTCACGGACCTCATACTACCAAACATTCATTATCTCATTTAATCTTCAACATTGCCTTAAGAGGTCAGTACCATTATTGTCCAATTACAATTTAAGAAATTGTGGTAGGAAGAGTTCTAAAAATTGCCCAAGTACTTCATAGGATTGACCTGTGTATTAAGCAGTTACTATAGGGTGTGGGTATGTATATATATATATATATATATATATATATATATATTATACATAATATATATAATCACTTCATGAATGATACTTCTGACAAATTGGATATTTTGTACAACATGAGTCATTAAGAATTATTTTTTTGCTGGGCGTGGTGGTGCATGTTTGTAATCCCAGTACTTGGGAAGCTGAGACCAAAGGATCAGGGTTCGCAGCCAGCCTCAGTAGTGAGGCCCTCTACGACTTAGCGAGACCCTGTTTCAAAATAAAGAATAAAAAATAGGGCTGGGGTGTAGCTCAGAGGTAGAATGTCCCTGGGTTCAATCCCCAGTACCGCTATATATATATATATATATATATATATATATATATATTTTTTTTTTTTTAAGGAGTTTTAAACTTTTTTTCTTCTCAAACTTGAAACATTAAGTTCCGGATACTGATCTCCCTCCACCCACAAGAAATAAGCCATAGGTCCTCAAAAATAGAAAGAGGTCATTAGGCTAATTTTCTCTATCCAGATTTACCAAAAAATGTCAAGAGAGTTTTTGTTTTGTTTTTGTGGTACTGGGTATTAAAACCAGGGGCATTCTACCTCTGAGCTACACCCCAGCCCTATTTTATTGTATTTTTTTATTTTGAAGCAGGGTTTTACTAAGTTGCTGGAGGCTGGCCTCAACCCGGCCAGCCTCAAACTTGTCTCAGCCTTCCAAGTACTGGGATTACAAGTGTGCACCACCACACCTGGCAAAAACAGGTATTTTTTTAAGTTGTTTGTATACTACTGTGAGATTGGTCATCTCACCTCTGAGCTTTTTATCCTTGTTTTCTATAGAGACTTGCTCTCCCGCGTATCATGGTGAAAAAACAGAACAAAATTCCTCTAGGGAGAATTTCTTCCATGAAAAGGAAAGCCTAAAAATAAATCTGAACAATCCGAGCATCCATAAGTGCTTTCAAAGAAAACATTAGGATCCCCACATTTATACACACACAAAGATATACATATTTTGCAAAGGTTGGACGAAAGCCTCAATTCTGACAGGTTCTACGCTGATGAGAAAAAAAACGAATGCACAAGGAGCCATGATATAGTGAAAACTCTCACAAGCCTGACTGCTGCGTGCCAGATAAAATAAAAATGAGTTGATTGGGAAAGAATTCCTTATAATGCAGTGTCATCAAGAAATAAGTTGAAAGATCTGGTAGTGAAATGAGGGCCAAAACAGATAATCACAGACTGCTTACATAAATAACAATCTGCCCTTCACATTGTGGTTGTGGTCCATGAATCTTGATTCATTTTTCTGGCCATGGGGCTGAATGTTCACTGACCCCTCTCACAGTCTTGCCTGGACCACCTTGCGATGAGGGTCAAGAATTTATGGGCCAGGGGCGAGGGCTGAATGCAATCAAGGACAGGAATCAGGGGTACAAATATTAGTCCAAATAGAATCTGGCAATACTGACGTGAACCTCTGATAAAACCCACGGGGAACTGGTGGTTCCCACTCAACTTGATTTCCAGAGTTCCAAAGGCTATTCCATTTACCTTCAATGACCTCACACTTCTAGTACACAGCTCTTGTCGGGGGTGTCATTCAGCAGGGTTGCACTGAGCTACCAGCACTTCTTCTAGATAGGGCGCTGGTGTCTTACAGGTCAGGAAGTATTTTTAGTTTCACTGTGATTGCAAACTGCAAAGTAACCTGATAGTTCAACATAGCTATCAAAAGTCTGCAAGTTTATTAGATTTTTTCCAAAGGTCAGTGCATAATCAGACATTCAGAATTTATGGTCTAAAATTGGCCTTGTTCAGTTCACTTAGATATGAAATTTCTTATTCATTTATTTTTTTACTTTATAGATGAATCTCCAGAGTTTTGATTGAGTATTGGTAAATGCTTCTTAGATGAAGGCCCAGGCTCCTGTTGTCAAAGAAATTATTTAAATGAACCTTCTATGACTACAGGGTCTAACTATAGAAGCCAACCACCAAGTCTTGGGAGAACCCAGGCTTCCTAAAAGTGTAGCAATATACATTTAGACTTCATAGTACTGGAAAAACTTCCAGCATATTTGCCAAATGTGTTCGCCTCTTATAATATTTGAACACATTTAAAGGAAATCTAATCCATATGTTTCTGACTCATTTACATTTGAATCATAAATATATTATTTTCTAAGAGCCATTTAATGTCCAACAGCTTTTTGTCACCTATAAAATATGGATTTTTAGAACCTTAGAACTTTCCTTCTTGAAAACAGAAAAATCAACTTAAAGTGAACTAGCACACAAAATCAGCAAAATTCAAATGTCCAAAGTTCCCATTTTTGAGTGCATCCTAAATTTGGCAAGGTGCAGTCTTTACATGTTCCCTATTTGTTATGTTAACTTCAGAAGCAAGCCAACTTTTCATTCTTTTACTACATAATTATTAACTTTACTTCCATTGTGGTTCCTGCTAATTCATTCCACACGTTGAGCATCCTCTGGAGACTTTTCTTTTTCAAGTATCTTTAAGCTGAGGTCATTTGGGGCTTAAGGAGTAAAAGAAGTGTGGTGGGGGACAATTTTGTTTTTTTTGGAAGGTGAATAATTTTTCAGCAAATAATTTCTCAACAGGCATATATGCTGTGTGATCCATCTCCAGCTCTGAATTCTTTTACTTCATTTTGAAAACAAATAAATAAAATTCCAGACAGCACAATCATTCTAGAAAAATCCTTCAAGGGGGCCAACAGACATTAATGCAGTCCTTGAATTGAAGGTGATTTGAATAGAAATCCACTGTTTCCAACGTGCTCATGTTTAAAGAGGGTTGAAAGACTGGACCCTTGGAAACACTGGTATTACACATTGCTGTCCAACAGCCAAAAGCTTTTATTTTTTTAGCAAATATTATTTTTTCACTTTCTCCAAAAAGTTCATCTTGTTTAATGCACTTCAGCAATGGCCATAGATATGTTTCTATTTCTCCCTGAAAATATTTCTATTAATTGCTTCCATGCGTTGGCTTCCATGGTGATAGAAAGTTGTTTTTGCCATGAGGCACCCAGTTACTTGGACAAGACATTTTAAGTATCCGATCTTTTCCTTACATTTATTTAACAGCTTCATACACTTAATGTAGTGCAATTGCTGTCAGATTTGTAGATCTTGAGAAATAAAAACGGAGTCCAAGAACTTTCAGAAGAAAGATCACTGTTGGCCCCATGGGATATTTCATGCGTCTGTATACTATCTGGCATCCTATCTTCCAAAGCATATTTAGCATGGGGTATAATTAACATGTGGCAAGAATATCCAGGCTCCATTAAGCTGCTTAACTCAGCATCTTAAAAATTTCTTTTTTTCATTAAAAAAGAGCTTATAAGCATCTGCAATATCCATGAGGGTTTATTTTGATTAGAAATACATCAGAGGTTATTAGAAGGCAAAGTAAAATAGCTGAGACCATGTCTGCATGAGAGACTTACTATACTTTTATAATGTGTGACTCTGCAGCAATTCATGGTAGACATAATGAATGGCATGATCAAAGAAATAGTTGGCGTGGGTGGCCTTGCCTTTGCAGCCAAATAATTTGACCCAGGAGCCATTTCATCAGCTGGTGCACTTGACTGATGGCATCTCAGGACTTTCTACTTCCCTCATGCTTGATTCTGTCCCTGCCACTTTCTTGCACATGTTCTAGTGTCTTCTCTCACCCTCCCTGTCCCATTTGAGACATCCTACTCCTTCCACAGCTCCCACTAACATATACAGAGACACTGGCTTGGGATCTGTCTTTGTACTCATGTCGCAGAAAGTCAGCCAATATTTTAAAAGAACTCACAACAATTGAGAAGGAATTTGCTATCATATTCCATGATATTCCAAGTTGGAGAACATAACAGACTTTTCAGAGATCAATAAAATCCTAGGGCGATAAGAGCTTGCATACCTCAGTATGCTTTGGAGAATCAACTGCTTGGGGCTATTTTGCACTGCATAATGCACCTAATGGGCTGGTTGTTTTAGAAACACAAATAAAAGGATTTTTTTCTATCATTAGTAGCTGCATGATCCTCAAATGTGAAGGGCAAGTCAAAAAATAAAACCAAAAAACTAATATGAGCAGTGCCCATAATTGCCAATTCTGTAATTAACTTTGGTGTTTTAGACCTCTGCTCCTATCTTAGAAATGAAGATTGTTACTTTGACTCCTACTTCAAGCCGGGAAACTGAACATGCATTTTGGCAGTATTGCACAGCATGGAGAAAGTCTCTAGTCAGAAGTCAACTGGATCCCTCCGAGCTGACCTTGCAAATGCTTGGTTCTGAAGGACCCATGGTCAATGTTTGGGGGATTTTGTTCTGGAATCATGACTCTGCCTTTGGTTTGGTGTACAGTCTTGGGCATGTCACTCAGATACTAAAGGACCTTTATCTACACAGTGTAAATAAATGAGAAAATCTGAATAAAATTCCCTTTAACACCAAGGAGAAATGAAAGCAAAAAGAATATTAAAATGAAATGAATGTGTTTATAGAAAGAGGCATTTGCAATATTTGATAATGCTGTTTAAAAGCAGGAAAAGCCTTAGAAATGACACTAATCCCCCCAAAAAAAGACCCAGTTAAGCTAATTAATTAATTTTTTTGGTACTGGGGATTGAACCCAGGGGCATTCTATCTCTGAGCTACTCCCCCAGCCTTATTTTTTATCCTTTATTTTGATACAGGGTCTCACTAAGTAGCGGAGGCTGGCCACGAACCTGGATCCTCTGGTCTCAGCCTCCCAAGTACTGGGATTACAAGCATGCACCATCATGCCTGGCTGCTAATTAATTTTTGATAACATGAATATGCTCTTGATGAACACCTCTCCCACATAAAATGAATTTTAATTGAAATTGCTGGATACGAGCCAAGAGGCAAAACTTATGAAGTGGGAAGTTCAGGGACCACCAGCTCTCCCTTGGGGAGGTGAGTTCTCTAAGGTGACTCATATCACCCCACACAAGGGGTACACACCTACCTTAGGACACATGATCACATGATTTGTCTAACAGGCCTGTTTCAGCTTTCTGATGTCAACTCTAATGAACTTAACAAACCACTCTCCCTGACATTGTTTGAATACAATAACAAATTAGAGTTCTGGGAACACAATGGACACAGGGCCGTGCAAGGAAATGGGGAAAAAGGGATCTAGAGGAGAAAAGCTCAAGGTTGCTCCTTATTACACAGCCTTGGATTATTTATTGCAATTCACAGAGCTTTAATTCCCTTCATTTTAAAATGGGAATGATATTATTGCCTGTGGGACTACTTAAGTCCTCTGTATATTAATAAAGCACGGTACAATTGCCAAGCATCATTATTTATTTATTTGACAAATATTTAGTGAGATCCATTATAAACTGGCCAAAGCATTATTAAGATGCTCTTAGTGATGAATAGGATTTGTGGGTCCCCACCCTCAAAGAACTCAAAGGCAGTCTAGTGGGAATTACATGTGAGAAAATCTCAATAGACTAGAACATGAAAGATACAAAAAATGTATTAGCTAATTGTTATGGTTTTGACGTGGATTGTCCCCTTGAAGAGTTCATGTGGTAATGCAGAGATGTTCCGTGTAAAATAATTGGATTATGAAGGTTCTAATCTTATCAATGATGTGACATGGACTGAAACCCCTGAAATCTCCAGAATTGTGAGCAAATAAATTTTCCTTCCTCTAAGTTGTGTTCATCAGGTATTTTGAGTCACAGCAGTGAGAATATTGACTAAAACACTAATGCACTTTGGGCTGGGTCTACCTTTATTTAGAATAAATACCTTAAAAACCAGGAAAGAAAAGGGGGTATGTTAGCAGGAGTCTATTCATTTAATAAGCATTTATTGTGAGCCTGCTCTGTGCTAGACTCTCTTGGCTCTCAGGACCACCAGTGAGCAAAACCTTAGATCCTTGTTCTCATGGAGCTTGCAGTCTTGTGAGGGGAGACATCCATAGCCATAGACAATTATTTATGAGGCAAGAAAGAGTGCTAGTGGTGTGTGTGTGTGTGTGTGTGTGTGTGTGTGTGTGTGTATGTGTGCGTGTGTGCGTGCGTGTGTGTGTTTATTAACAGTGGGCAGAGTGGGTCTTACTGAGAAGGAGTCATTGGAGAAAATACCTCTAGGAAGTGAGGAAATTAGCTGTGGCCACTTGGAAAACAGCATTCCAGGAAGAGGCTCCGGAAGCTCCAGGACAAAAGGTAGGGGCAAGCCAGCACTTCCTAAGGACAGTGAGGAGGCGAAGTCCCTGGACTGAGGAATAAGGCCCAGAGGAGGGGAGGGGTGAGGGCTGAGACAAAATGGCACCCAGTGGTGGGGTCTTACTGGCCTACAAGGATTTGACTTTTATACTGACTGAGATGTTGAGTTTTGAGTGGATGGAATCATGACTTATGTTTGTAGAGAATAACCCTGGCTAACAACTCCTCCTTTAAAATACGAGAAAGAACCTGGAGTTGCCAAGGCAACAAGGACAAGCGAGGTAAGAGAAAGAGGGCAAGTTCCATGACAGGAGGCTGGAACTACCCAGAACAGAGGGGCAGGGGCACAGGGTTCTTTACGCTGTTTCCATTGGTGTGATAGATAAAATTGCAACACCTCTGCAAAGCCTCAGTAAGTTCAGATGATTCCCGTGTATCATTACATAGTGGTTTAGTGAGGAGTAAAGAATCATGCCTGGCCTTGTGATCCATCCTCCCCACATGCCTGTGCAGGGGACAGGTGTCCTAGCATAGGAATGCATGAGTTGGGGCTACAGGAGATGCTCAGCGGAGGAGCTCATAGTGGAGCAGAGACATAGCTATTAAGGTAGGTGGCCTAAGAATGAGGCCAGGTGGCCCTGTGGCCTATGTTACAATAACTAAAGCTGACAGAAGGTTGTAGGATGCCACGAGAGTTCCGTATGAGCATTACCTGCTGCTGTCAAGAAACATATCTGCTAACAGTGACCCCGAATGGAGACCTAAGAATGGGTAGGATGGGAACCAGGATGTGGGGCTGTGAGCTCCAGGGTCCAGGTGGAAGGACCTGCATGTAATTGTGCCTGGGTATGATTGTAATCGTGGTGACGGGGAACCAGCTCCACTGTGGCTGGAGAGTCAGTGGAGGAGGCAGTGGGGAGATGACCTGGAGCCAGATTGGTAAGGATTCTTTAAGCCATGCTTTTGAGGTTTGTACTTTATCCTCATGACCGAAGGGAAATGTGGACATGTTTAAGCAAGAGCTTCACAAGCCTTGAGAAAGCTCATTCTGGTGAAAAGCAGTTTATTATTGAAGTTTGAAAAACAGTTTATTATTAAAGCTCAGTCTGGCTAAAAGCAGTCTATTACTGAAGTTTGAGATCTATTGATGGCAACTCTGCATTATTCTACCAGGATCAGGGGGAGGCTACCACTTAATAAATATGCACATTTTTTATGCTCTTATAATTATAAGCAGAAGTAGAAAAAGGCCAATAGTATTCCATGAATTACTTTTATGGCCAAAAAGCTCTACTAATAAATACTTCTTCAATGCACTACTTTCCATGGCTAAAAGAATAGAAATGAGCCGGGTGTGGTGGCGCACGCTTGTAATCCCAGTACTTGGGAGGCTGAGACAGGAGGATCGCAGGTTCACGGCTAGCCTCAGCTACTTAGTGAGGCCCGCTGCAACTTAGTGAGACCCTGTTTCAAAATAAAGAATAAAAAATAAGGCTGGGGGTATAACTCGGAGGTAGAATGCCCCTGGGTTCCATTCCCAGTACCACACACACACAAAAAAGAATAGAAATGCTTTTCACTTGATCCTTCTTTAATACTGCTCTTCATACCTATCATATAATCAAGTAGATGCTAATGATCATAAATAGAAATAAATTATTCCATTTTCTTTCAGGTCCTCTTTAGGGATGAGACAAGTGGAACAATTCTCAATAACAGTTTTCAGATATCCTAATATGACAATAACTCTGAATAAGTCACTATTGCCACTAAGTGACACATTTTCATCTCAGGTAAAATACTGAAATGGCCACTCTTTTGAATCAATTCTAGGCCTGTTCCCTGACCACTCGGCTTTTTAAAAACTATCTGGCCTCATCTGTGACATCTGGCTGGGGCCACTGGAAAACCTTCTAGTAGTGGCCAGAAAAGGGAGGCACAGGAGAGAGAAACAACTTGAGTTATGGACTGAGAAAGGATCAAACAGCAAGAGATATGTTACTATGGAAGGGGGATTTTGCTCCGGGTAGAGGGAATGAAATTTGGCCCAGGCTGGGGAGAACAGTGGTTCTGTGGTTATTACATCAGGTTGTGGAGTTGCTTTTTGCAGGTTAGATGTTCAGTTTCCACTGGAAAAAAAATATTTATTCCACAAACCACTCTTTGGGACATGACTAATAAATAATAAATGGAAATAATAACTCCATTCCATGCAATTTATTTCAGTGGGTCAAGGCATATTTTTATTGCTTGCTGTTGAGGACATTGTGCTGGGAGTGTGTTCATGCATCTATTTATCAGGAGACAGGTACTGATATTGGCGGAAGAGGGAGACCAACAGGAACTAATCAATTCTACCGCCTGGTGTCTGTCAAGTTCTTCAGCTGCCAACACGCAGGCCCTATTCAACATTCTGTGCACCGCGGAAACCACAAGCCATTAAACCTTCTCCCTTCTTGCAGCTATACATCCTATGGAAGGACAGATTGCCCTGGTTTGGGGCACACCGTGACATTCGATGGTGAGGAGGTGGAGGCGACGCTGGCTGGCACTGTTGACTGTTGGGCCAGCTGCAGGGCATCACATTACTGGGATAACAGCCCTCCATTTTTCACTCCCTGAAGGTGGAGGGCAGTAATTCTTGGGCTCATTACCCTTGTCTGTAAAATATAGGAATGTGAAAATGTGCTCCAGTGAGTTTCAAAGCCACTGGACTTTGTGGTCTCTATATCTATGTGGGTGCCCAGCTTTGCATTATATAAAACCAGTGCCCTGTGTACCATGTGAGCATCATGTGGGATAAGCATTTGTCTGCTGCCAGAACCCGGGTGGACTCAGAGCGATTCGACTGCCATACTGTCTGTTGTCAAAACTCTGCGGACGTAGAAGTATTACTAGGACAAGCCGGGCGTGGTGGCACACACTTGTAATCCCAGTACTTGGGAGGCTGAGAACGGAGGATCCGGGTTCGTGGCCAGCCTCAGCTACTTAGTGAGGCCCTCCACAACTTCGTGAGACCTGGTTTCAAAATAAAGTATAAAAAATAGGGCTAGGGGTGTAGCTCGGAGGTAAAACGCCCCTGGGTTCAATCCCCAGTACCACACACACACAAAAAAGAAGTATTACTAGGCCACATATTATTAAATGAAAAAAAAAAGATCAGGTTGCAAAAGATAGGTAAATATCTTCACACGTAAAAGCAAATTTATATATGTTATTTGGAGGAAAAATCTGGAAAGCCACACAGCAGCATTGTCATAGTTATTTCTGAGTAGTGGGATTTGAGTTAGTTTTTCATGTGTTTATCAATCATACTTTCTACTATTTTAAGATGACAATTCAGCTGGGTGTGGTAGTGCTCCTCTGTAAGCCCAGAACTTGGGAGGCCAAGACAAGAGAATCATAGGTTTGAGGCCAGCCTCAGCAATTTAGCAAGGCCTTCAGTAACTTAGTTACAAAATAAAAATAAAATAAGACTAGGGTGTAGCTCAGAGACAGAACACCCCTGGACTCAATCCCTAATACCAAAAAAAAAAAAATTGAAGATTCTGGGTTTGAATTCTACCTCTACCAATTAAAGAGCTGAGTCCTTTTAGATGTCATTGAACTTCTTTATCAGCTCTCCATTAAAAATGGGAATAAGAAGTATCAACTAGTACATGAGACTAGACATAGAAAAAGCTTAGTTCAGGGCCTGATTCACAGTACAAACTCAATTAATGTAAGTTATTGTTTATATAGAACTGTTATATTGGTGCTGTATAGTGATACAATGTATTTACTGGGTGAAATTAGTAAAAGCTTTGCCTCAGACTCCTGATCACCTGCTCACAGGTGCATGTTGCTCAGATACCCTCTGGCTCAGGGTCGTCCTAATAGCACTTCTTAAGGAGGGATTGGTTAGTTCCAACCCTACCCCCCCACACACCAAACAGGCTTAGTCTAAACTTTAAGGAAATCATAAGTTCATGCTTTTGCCTTAAATAAATAGAAAATAATCTTCAGAGCCTGGTGAGTGGGCTTTTCCACAGGATATTTTCATTCTTTGTTTTTTTTAATTGGTGCATTGTAATTATACACCATCTTAACATTCTCACTGCTATAATCCAAAGATCTGACCGTGTAACTCAGAGGAAGGAAGATTTATTTGCTTACGGTTTCCTTGGGGATTTGGGGTTCAGTCCATGTGAGGCCGGGAACTGTAGATCTGGGAGAGCACAAGGCTTCACTCTCACGTCACGGAGGCCGGAGGCAAGAAGCAAGTGAGGGGAGGAGGAACCATATCTAATCCCCAAGGCTGCAACCCCAGGGGCCCACCTTCTCCAGCCACAGCCTACCAGTCCTGGACACCACCCAGATAAGTCCATTACAGTGGATTTATCCACTGCTAAGACTACAACCAAGCCCTGCTTCCAAAATGACTGCCTCGTTTCCGTGAGGGCTGGAGGGACATTCTATTTCCAAACCATGACAACATTATAGTGAGGTTCAGAGTGACACATAACATACATGCTCGCAGCATTTGTCATGTGTTTCCCTCCAGCTCCCTCCCCGCTTCCCCCCCATATAGATAATCTTTATATTGATACAAATAACTTCATGTATGGACAGAGGATTGTTGGAATAGTTTCCATCATCAGGTCTCTCCTCTCTCCTCCCCACCTCCCCACCTCCTTCTCTGGATCTCCCTCCTCATTCCACTCGTGTCTCCTCTCATTTATCTGAGGCCTCTTTGTTTCCTAGTTTCTCTCTAGCTTCCACACAGGAATGAAAAATATGGTCCTTCACTTTCTGTGATGGTCTTTTTTTAAAATATACTTTTACTGATACCTTGTAATTATACATCATAATGGAATTCAGAGTGATAGAAACATACGTGCACACAGCGCTTAGTGTTTTTCTTTTAAATCACTATGGTTGTATTGAGCACCACAGGCAACCTAATGGAGAGTTTTGGGAGAAAATTCCACATAAAATGCCTCACTCTTGTAATAAAGACCCTCATCTTTCTGAAACAAGGAGAAATAGCCAGTGGTGCATGATTCTTGCCTTCTGAAAACAAGAAGGCAACAGGTGAAGACCCACACCCTTGGAAAATATGCTTAGGTAGGAGGCTGGAAATCTACGCACTGTCACACACATCGAAACTGAGACATTTGGAGGACAGTGGGAAATTTGGATCGGTCTTCAGATATTTTGAATTTCTCAACAAGGTTATATACCTGAATCTCCTCTCTATACAATCATAGAGATGGAACTATGTGTATTTTTATGAAGAGAATTAATATTGTATGAGAGTATTTACCTACTGATAAGAATCTAAAAACCTCAACAAATCATGTCTTCCAAAAAATAGTTACCCAGCCCACCTGCCAGGACATAGCCCTCCCCACCTACAGTTGGGTCCAAAATCTCCCCAGAGGACTCATCTCCCTGGATTAATCATTATCTCTAAAAAAAACCCCTGCCATTTAAGTGGGAGGGAATAAGGATTCTGGTTTGAGGAGCGTCCTCACCCGACCCTCTCTGCCCTAGCTTTCTGACATAGGGAAGCTTCCCAGATGAGCAGCTCCTGTCCGCGCAACAAGTTGACCCCTACACATATTGGCAGATGCAGAGTGCAAGGGAATAATGGTGGCCAAGGCTGAGTAGGCTGAGTGAGGGTGAGGGAAGAGGAGAACAAGCTCTGAGATGGGCCTTACACACTGCAAGTATGTGAGGGTCTGAGGTGAGGTGAGGCCGCAGGACAAGTGAGCCAGGGATCATGATGAACCAATGCCTATTCAAGGTTACCCTCCTATTTTTGTCTCAGGTCAAATCTTCCCTAGTTATGTCAGTGGGAAGAATGTTAGAGACCAGCCTGTCCAACCGTTCTTCATGCTGTGCATCAATAAAGGCCTTGATGGAGAGAGAGCCAGGCGTGGTGGCACACGCTTCTAATCCCAGTACTTGGGAGGCTGAAACTGGAGGTTCCAGGTTTGCGGCCAGCCTCAGCTACTTAGTGAGGCCCTCTGCAACTTAGTGAGACCCTGTTTCAAAATAAAGAAAAAAAAAATAGGCTGGGGATGTAGCTCGGAGGTAGAATGCCCCTGGGTTCAATCCCCAGTTCCGCAAAAAAAAAAAAAAAAAAAAAGAAAGGCCTAGGGAGTTAGCAAAAAATGTAGCTTTCCAGCCCACTTCTAGATATCCCGGTAGGCCACTCATGGTAGGGCCCAGAGTTGCACAAGCGTTGGCACAAGCATTGCTGAGTTTCTGACGCAGGTTGTCTGTAAAGCAAACTTTGAAAAACTCTCCTAACTGTCTCATTTTACAAATGGAGGTGGAAGCCTAGACTCTAGACTACATTGGCAATTTGGTGGCAGAATGGACAGGAACCTGGGTATTGCTTACTCGAAACCTACTGTGTGCCAGAGACTTTCTAATTTCATGCCAAACTGGCCTATAAAAATAACAGTCTCCACTACCTGGAATGTGAGCTCCTTTCTGCCACTTAGAGAGTCCTGGGACTCCCTTGTATGTTTAATGACAGGTCAGAAACCTGTGTCCAACAAAATGCTGGCAGAACTGAGAGTCCCAGGACGCTGACTGGCTGAGTGACCTCAGGTGGTGGCAATCCCCCAGCTTCAGTGCTGCGCCCTCCGTGCTACATGAACAGAATCACTCTGGCAGACCCATTCCAGAACAGGTAAGAACAGAGTAACAGCTGTCCAGCTGCGAAAGCACGGGGACAGGTTTCTACAGAGGCCTCTCCTGGGACAGGCACCTCCACCGCGGAGCTGATTCCACGTTCCAGAGACGCCTGCTCCCGCCGGAGCAAGCCATAAAGGAATTGCCCTTGGTACCAGCCATCATCCAAGTGGCAAGCTCTTCATCAGTGTCTCTCAGGGACAGACGTTTAGATGAGATGACCCTACAGGTTTTCTGTTTAAAACCAAGCTATGGTGGTTTCTTCATAAAAGGCCATTAGGACATGATTTAGAGGATCCCCAACTTTTTGCCATCTGAAGCTTCCGGCAGGAGCGGCTTCCCTTCAGGTCGGGTTGATGTGGGTTCCACTGATGCCCCATGGCGACATCCCAGCCTGGGCAGCTCAGCGGGCCCGGAGATCCACCATGATGCTCCAGACCTGCAGAGGAAGGGCCAGGCTTGCTCACGACAGAGGGCACAGTGGGCAAGCTGTGCAGTCCCAGGATGGCAAGTTACCGAAAGTGGACATATCTAGTATCTGCGGACTCCTTTTGGCCTGATCCTGTAACCTTCAAGGCCTTAGGTTTGACTTAGACCAGGACAGGGTGGCATGAGTGAGTACAAGCTTCATTCTTTACTGTCTTGAGGGAAAATCCATATGGCTGATTATAAAATTAGAGAGTAGCAAAATAAAACAAATGTGGTTTTAAAAATATGTTCTAGAGAGAACCTTGCTCTAATTACAAATTATGCAATTAAGTGAAGTAGTTCTAGCCAGGTGTGGTGGAACATACCTGTAATCTCAGTACTTGGGAGGCTGAGACAGGAGGATCGCAGGTTTGAGGATGGCCTCAGCAACATAGTGAGACTCTCAGCAACCTAGAGAGACCCTATTTCAAAACAAAAAAAGAAAAGGGCTGGGGATTTAGCTTGGAGGTAGAACATCCCTGGTTCAATCAGCGGTATGACAATAAAAATAATAAATATGTAAATAAATACATAAATAAATAAAGTAGTTTAGCATGAAGTCTCTCTCACAAACATATAGAGAATTGGCATACGATCAAAAGCAAAAAAGTCAAAACTCTGGAAATAGAACAAGTTAGTCCAGAGTGTCTGAATTTTGACATAAAAGCTGAGATGACAGAACAGGAGAAGGTGTTATAAAACCACAGAGTGAGGGCTGCGGTTTGCAGGTCTGACATCGCGGCCACCGTCCTATCATCCTGAACTTTACTGCACAGGTCTACAGAATTAGGTACTAAGCCACACACACAGTTTTGCTCTTCTTCATTCTTTGCTCTTCATTATAAAAATATTTGAGAGCCGGGCATGGTGGTATACACCTATAATCCTAGTACTTGGGAGGCTGAGACAGGAGGATCACAGGTTCAAGGCCAGACTCAGCAACTTAGCAAGACCCTGTTTCAAAATAAAAAATAAAATAGAGCTGGGGGTGATATTTGAGGATAATGAAAGACTGATTTGCTCAGTTAGAGAGATTGGATCACGAAGACTGATGAAAGAAAGTTTGGGACTCAATTCATGGAGGCTGCAATTCCCCACTCCTCCACACAAGCAGGCATTCTCTCCTTCTTATGCAAATTTATTCCTCTGCTGGCAGAGAGTTAGATGCTGAGTTCTGTTCCAAAGTGACCTCATCCCTCGTCCTCCTCCCTTAAGTCATCCTCTTCTGCAATGGGGGCTCTCTCTGCTAGTGGTTATGTATGACCCTCCACCTCCCACTGTCCACACTAGACACCCCTTCCCACCATAATAAGCATCCTCCAAAATCTAGGGAGTGCCTAAATCACCCCCCCCCTGAGCAGAGATCCTTGGGTCTCTCTCTGAAGTCCTCTAATGAGACTGGTACCTGGTCAGAGCAGGTGTTTAATAAAAGTGGAATGAATGAACGGTTCATGGGTTCCCTTCTCTCACATCCACACCTCTTCACCCTGTATCACAACTCGAGTCTGTAACAGCCCTGTGTGAAAACTGAGGCCGCTCATAGTCTCCCATTCCTACTATCTTCCCCACTCTGACCCACTCCCCACAGCCTTGTTCTCAGCCCTCCTCACGAAGCTTCAAGTCCTCGGCTTGACCCTCAAAGCTCTCCACATTATGGCCCCAATTTATGTCTTCAGTCCTACCTCCTGCTACATCCCATCCTAAAACCACTGCCTTAATCAGTCCCAACCACAAACATGCCTGTGCCCGTTAATGAACCCTTCTCTCTGTCTAGAATATTCCTATGTGCACCTCCATGCCCACTCTGTCTCATCTATCCAATTCAGCCCACCTTTGAAGGCTCACCTGTAGAAAGCTTCCATTAATATTTTTCTCCATCATCTCAGATGTAAATAAGTTTTATGCATAGAGTTCACATTCTTTTTATGTTTTCGTTATTTGTTACATACATATTTTTCTTGGTATTAGGGATTGAACCCAGGGTCATTCTACCTCTAAGCTAGACCCCAGCCCTATATTATTTTTTTTATTTTGAAACTGGGTCTCCCTAAATTGTTGAAGGTCTCACTAAGTTACTAAGGCTAGCCTCAAACCTTCAACCCTCCTATCTCAGTCTCCCAAGTACACCACCACGGTTAGACTGTTACCATATCTTAACTTTCTTTACTGAGCGATAGTCTCATGATGGAAATTTGTGTCTCATTCATCCCTCCCCCCGTGGCTAGCAAGTGCCTTATATATTTTAGGCATGCAATAAAATTCTAATTGAATTGAGTTGAACACAGAAATAAATACAGTCCTTATAAAAATTGGGGAGAAAAATATAAGAACATGACAGAGTGAAAGCGTCAGTCATGGCCCTGGAAATAGTTTATAACAGCCAGAAAAGGCAGGTTTACACTACCTACTGGCCATGTCTGTTTTGGTGTCTGCCATGGAGCATATAGGATCCTCTCTGATTCTCGATCTTTAGCCTGATTGGGGTATTAGCAATAAAAGTTCGGACACATATTACTTTTAGCTTTTTCAATTGAGAGTGGATTTAGAGCCCTAACTTCCTCATTTCGAACAGAGAAGCTGAGCAAAGTCCCTTGCACATTTATCACATGCCAGCTATTGTGCTAAATGCTTTACACGTGATTCACTCTGAATCCTTATTGCCCCATGACGTAGGCACAGTCATGAATCCAGGTTTCATAGGTGAGAAAGCTGAGGCGTGGAGACATCGATAACTTGTCCAAGTTACACAGAACAAGGAGCAGACAGAGTCAGGGTAACAATCCAGATCGTCTGATCCAACAACATTTTTTATTGTGTAAGTGAAACAATGTTTTCAAGATCTTTCAATGAGTTAGCATCAGTATAGGATGAAAACTCCACAGTTCTTTACCATGTCTCTCATTGATTACTTTCAGTTACATTTTGCTAGTAAATAGGACAAGTTTTCCAATGCCTAAGAAATGCAAATTTAAATCTAACACAACTGACTTTGATATCTCTAGGTGGTGGGCTCTCTTGTTTATGTGTTCTAATGTCTTCTGTGCTTTCTTATGTATGTAAAGTTTCCTATAATTTAAAAAGTCTATGGCAAAAAATAAAATAAAATAGTATTCATTATTCTCCAATACTACAGAATCACTCTCCTGTATCAAAAGTTCCTTGGCAGTCTTTATAAACATTTTTTTCTTTCTAGAAAAAGGACATTTCTTCCAAGAGGATTTTATGCTGAGACTCATCTAATAACTCAATTTTCATTTTAGGTAATGGAATTTTAGGAAAATTCATCAGAAAGAAGGGGCAGAGATCAACTAATTTTGAGATGGGTGAGGGAGGAGGGCCATGCTATTCCTTTTCTGGGCTTAGACTGCCCTCTACTGGATCATCTAAGACTTACAACCCAGGTCTGATTGAGCCCCTCAACTCTACTCTCCGTTGTGCTGCATAAAACCAGGCTGTAAGGTATTAAGTGGCCCCCTTTACTCATTAAATGCTAAGCTGATGGCCTTAGATACAAAAGGCAAAATCGGAGATTCAAACTGATGAGTTTTTGTAACGAAATGATTTTCATGCATGCCTGAAAAATAGCCCTTTTTATTTTCTGGTGGCTCCTTCAATGGGCAAACCTCTTCTCATGCAAGATCAGAACCACTAGCCAGAACATGTCTTACACTCCCTCTCAGAAGAAAGCGGCAACCGATGCAACACATTCCCACTGCAGGACTGTGATGTGCATGAAGTGACTGCCTAGATCACTCAAGCACAAAGCCAGGCACGCAGTCATCGCTCGGCAAATGGGGGTTCTCATCCGCTCCTCATCATGACCCTGTCAAAAGGAGAGTAATAAAATCACCTTCTGGGCATGACTTGGGATGCACATGATTGTATGTACATTCAGGCCCACGGTGGGGTAAAAGGAGAATTTAGGTGTGATAAAGGGGCCCTGGAGGACAGAACAACACCTGTGTGCTCCTAGTATGGGATTTGCAAACCTGGCCTTCCACATCTCAGAGAGATTGTCAATAAGAACCGCGACAACTTATGCTTAATGCAAAAAGGAGTTGTTGGTTAAAAGTTGAAAATTCAATAAGAACAACCCTATCTTCATAGCCATCTAATTGGGTTTTAGACATTTTTCGGTGATTTCTTCTTACATCTTTGATCCAAAATGGATTCTGGTGCTGATAAGTAACAAGAACGTTCAGCCTCCCCTTGTTCTGGCTGACACTCCAAAGCACTGATGCGATTCCTATTCTCTAGTGGGAGGTCTATCCCACAGGAAATAAATGCTATATTAGGCTCCCAGGATTGTATTTTGGCCTCCTAAATTGGAGTTTTGTTATCGAGTCATTTAAAATCCAAAGCACTATTGGAATGATGAAGCGACTATAGTAGAAACATGGCAAGTGTTAAGATCTTTGTGGATTTAATTTTAAAAAGTCATCTATGAGTGATTGTTCCAGAACATCAACTTTTACCAGACTCACCACCACATCCCTTTCCGAAGAACAGCTCAGGAAAATAAAACATACCAGTGTCATTCCTGTTTTGCTTGCTGTGGTTTGAATTTTTCTTGTGTTTGGGGAATTAAAAAATCAAGCAGGGAAAGAGAGTACAATTAATACAGAGAAAAATACGATCAGGCAGTATATTTAGAACAGAGATCACTTAGCCTTCTACCTCTTCCCTTCCCTTACCATGGAAAATATTTCATCTTTTGGCAAATAGTCAAAGCTTGTTGCCATAGGGTGTTTTTCTTTTGGAAAATAAGAATCTCTGTGGTTTTGTAAATCATCTTCGTTAACCCAAAATTGTTCCCATCCATTTTTTGCAGTGTGGCAGATGCTTTTGTAACTCCATTCATTTGGTGATCTTGAGGGACTTGCTAGGAAAAAGACTTCTTGGCCAGGCCCACCACACTCTTGAGGAGCTCACCTCAGGCTGCCCTTCGCCTTCTCATGCTCCTGCCAATTGATTTGCAGATCCCTGAACACCCACAACTGCTCTGTTCCATCTCCGTGACTTTCATAAGTGGTGCCTTTGCCTAGAATGCTTCTCCTTCTCCATCTTATTCATCAACCTTGCAATCATTTTTGTTTTGGATGAACTATTGGGATGCTCTGAAACCTCTTCACGGTCACCACAGAATTCATTTTCAGAGAACATGTCTCTACGACAGCCCTTCTTACAACAAAAGACAACCACCTCCTTACATAATAATCATAACAACTAACATTTATTGAGTACATATAACAGGGTGGGGATCCGGTGATATGTTTTACATCCGTATGTCAACTCCACCCATTACGCATGAGATATGGAGGCTGTGGGGTCGAGGTCTAGCTTGTGTGTGTGGAGTGCAGGTGCGAGCCCATGTCCTTCAGTCCGTAAGGACTTGCTATTGGTTGCCATTTTGCAACGCTGTCCCATTCACCATCCCCACTGGACCAAGAGCCCCTTTATACCAGCTGCACCTTTGATTCCGGTTGGTAAGTCAAGCACAGAACCCGGAACTAATTATCATGTCACAATGTATACTGAATGCCTGAATGAAATTAATGGATCCTTGCATAAACTGTTGAAGCAAAGATCAAACGGTTAAATTCCTCACTTTGAAAGATTAAGAAAGGAGGTTGTCAGAAGTCAACACGAACTGCTCTAAGCCCAGCCCCCATTCTCCCTCCCTTCCACTTCACGGCATTCACCTCTTCTTGTCCTTGGGTCCAGCGGAGCTGTTGAATGGTCACTTCCTCAGAGCGGCCAGTGCAGCCGCCGCCCACATGCCACCAGATCCTCTCACTGCCCTCTCTCTTTACTCACCAAGTGAACTCTCAACTCCCCAACAACCACACCGCCCGGGACTAATCAGACAAGGGGCAAACAGTGGTTGCTAAAAGCTATAAAGTAATGCAAACATAGTATTATGTTTGTATCACTTTGAACCTCACTAGGATGCATAATTACAATGCATAAGTGAAAGTATAAAAACAAGCCAAAAAATTGGCGTCAGCAAAATTTTTAAAAAAGCTATAAAGCAGCTGGGCATGGTGGCGCATGCTTTTAATCCTAATACTTGGGAGGCTGAGACGGTAGGATCACAGGTTCGAGGCCAGCCTCAGCAACTTAGTGAGGCCCTTTGCAACTTAGTGAGAACTTCTTTCAAAATTAAAAAAATAAATAAATGAAATAGGACTAGGGGTGTAGTTCAGAGGTAGCACAAAAAAAAAAAGAAAGAAAGAAAGAAAGAAAGAAAGAAAGAAAGAAAGAAAGAAAAGTAAAAAGGCTATAAAGTGCCAGCCTGGAGAGACGCAGTGCGAGCGGCCTGGAGAGCAGGCGCTGGGGTCCGCTGCTCCAGGGCCAGTGCATGAGTGCATGAATGTCTTTACTCAGCAGTGTTTTCAAGGCCCCGTCTCCTACAGTTGTTCCGAAGATTCATGTCTCTAAAAGCTTAGGGTTTGTCACATAATAAACACTCCAGGAATATTAGATAGACAACATAACCTTTGGTAGACAAGCGGTCAAACAGAAGAGGAGGAATGATTTTTAAAACCTCCCCCGTGTTTCAAGGCCCAACTTAGATCTTATGAAGACAGTCATCTCCTGAGTTGTAGCCATGGTCTGTGGACCTATATCTGAAACTACGTTGAAATTTGGGATCAGGAAGCAAATGCTAGAATCCTCCATCTATTCAACCAGACACTGGAGTCCTCCATCTATCCAACCAGATGCTGAAGTCCTCCATCTATCCAACCAGACGCTGGAGTCCTCCATCTATCCAACCAAACACTGGAGTCCTCCATCTTTCGAGCCAAACACTGGAGTCCTCCATCTATCCAACCAAACACTGGAGTCCTCCATCTATCCAACCAGACACGGGAGTCCTCCATCTTTCCAGCCAAACACTGGAGTCCTCCATCTATCCAACCAAACACGGGAGTCCTCCATCTATCCAACCAAAAAACTGGAGTCCTCCATCTATCCAACCAAGCACTGGAGTCCTCCATCTATCCAACCAGACACTGGAGTCCTCCATCTATCTAACCAGACGCTGGAGTCCTCCATCTATCCAACCAAACACTGGAGTCCTCCATCTATCCAACCAGACACTGGAGTCCTCCATCTATCCAACCAGGTAACACTTACACGCCCGCCCTGCGATTTCTTTGGCAGGGATTCAATGGCAACTGTTCAGGCAAAACCAGTCACTTTCTGTTTTATGGGCATGCTCCATAAACACATGGGCTGCAGTCTTTGAACGGAAGCATGTCAGGTCTCTTGTGATTAACATTCATAGAAATTATTAATTGCAAGGCAGAGGCACTTAGTGAGTATCGAGTCTTACAGAAGGTCAAGGACAACTTCTTCAGGGGTGCAGAAGGGAGCTGGGGCAGGACGGAGGGAGGGAGAAGAGCCAGAGCTCCAGAGCTCCAGCCAGCCAGGGACAGTGGAGGAAAGGAGTGTGACGATGATCCTGCTGAGTTCATTTTATTCCTTCTTTTCCTTCACCCCTTGGCTGTAGATTTCCCAATAACTTCTTTGATAGTTAAACATAACATTTTCTCTTCCTTAGTGTTCCTCTGAACTAATGGGTATGCATGAAAACAGGCTCTTTGGGGAAAAACCTTTGAAGGAAACAATGGGGTATAGTAGTCAAAATATGAACATGAAGTAAAGTGGCCTGTATTTAAATCCCCGCTCTGTCACCAGAAAGAAGAGGCGGAGGAAGAGGAGGAGGAAGAGGAGGAGGAAGAGGAGGAGGAAGAGGAGGAGGAGGAGGAGGAGGAGGAGGAGGAGGAGAGGAAGGAGGAGGAGGAGGGAGAGGAAGAGGGGGAAGAGGAGAGGAAGGAGGAGGAGGAGGGAGAGGAAGAGGGGGAAGAGGAAGATGGAGGGGAAGGAGGTAGGAGGAGAAGGAAGATGGAGAGGAAGGAGGAGAAGGGGGTGTTGGGGAGAGCACACTAACTCTCGTCTCTTGTAATGGCACTAATTTCATAATGAAGGATTCACCCCCATGGCCTATTTCCCAAAGGCCCCATTTCCAAATATCATCACATTGGGAATTAGGGTTTTAGCACATTAATTTTGAGGGAGGGCGCATGTAGCCCATAGTAATATTATTCTCCCTCCTCATGCTTCTCTAAACAGAGTGAAAACTCCAGAAGATAAGAAGTATATCATGGGCTTATTCAAAGACAAGGACCTCAAAATTTTCACCAAAGAGTTTATTTCCTAAGAAATTACAAAGGAGGAAAACATAAATTCTAATCTGTTTAGATGTTAAGCATAGTTTGAAAAGATTTTTAAAATTACCTGCACATTTGGGAGGCAGAGACCGGAGGATCCGGGTTCGCAGCCAGCCTCTGCTACTTAGTGAGGCCACTGCAACTTCGTGAGACCCAGTTTCAAAATAAAGTATAAAAAATAGGACTGGGGGTGTAGCTCGGAGGTGGAATGCCGCTGGGTTCAATCCCCGGTACCACACACACAAAAAATTTACCTGCACATTTTTATTAATTAGGATTCAAAAACATGTGCATATGTGTATGTATGTATGTATGTATGTATATAACTGACAGTGGAGCCAGGAATGGTGGCACACACCTGTAATCCTAACACTTGGGAGGCTTAGACAGGAGGATCGCAGGTTTGAGGACAGCCTCAGCAATGTAGTGAGATCCTATTTCAAAATTAAAAATTAAAAAAAAGGCTGGTGATGAGGCTCAGAGGTAGAATGCCCTTGGGTTCAATCCCCGGTACAAAAAAAAAAACTGACAGTGGAACAAGGAAAGGATTAAATTCGGTACCACAGTAATAACAACCATAGCACAAGCAGTTTCCCCAAAATAACTGCATTTCCTTTTCACGCACACATCCACATTCCTCTAATAATACTGTTGTCCACAAGAGGGCAGTCTACATTCACATTATTAATGGCGTGTTAACTAAATGATGTTTTACCTCATCTCAAATGAAATCAACTAGTCTTTCTGCTCATTTTTCAAAGTGCCTGAATATAAATTAGATATTTCACCCACGTTTCTGTCTTCATCAATAATATGATGCTTTGGCTGGAGTAAGAGCTAAGATGGACAAGTTGAACATGGCAAAGAGCTACTTTGTGGTTCACATTTATAAAAAACACAGACTCGGAGTAATTGCACATGTATGGATGCAGAATTTCCATGAGAAAGAGTAGCATGATCCTAGTATTCGCAGAAACACACAGCAAGTGAACCTACTACTTCATATTTACCCTTAAAGACAGGGCCTGCCTTTAACACCTGTGTACAATGGAAACAATTATAGTACTCTTCCCTGCTTAGCCTGCAGAGGATTCGCAAATGAGATCATTACCCCTGATCTTTCCTTGAACCAACCACCTCCTTTAAAAAAATCCTTTCATAACTGTATTGATTCTTGCCAATGCCAAAGCTAACTCTATATCCCAATGACAAAACTAGCTGTACATTCAGGAATCATTAGTACAGGACGGCCTTGTGGGTAACTTCTGACAGGTGTTTTCTAGAAGAGCTGGGATGGCGATGGTGCCGGTGCAGGCTTACCACGGGAGTCTGAGAACCCACCAGATGGCTCAGAACCCCTACCACCACCGCCACCATCTGAAGACCCAGGAGGTTCCTGGAGCATCCCCGACGACGTCTTGCTGACCCAACTTAGGCTTTCCCGGAATTGCAGTTTCCAATAAGGAGTTAGCACACACGATTTTGCTTCAGGCTATCTAGGGAATCCTAGAAAAAACAGTTGTGTTTTGGCACTAAGGGAGGTGAGGCCTTCAAGAAGGTGTGCAACTCTGAATCTAATATTCAGAACCAGTGACTCAAACGACTTCAGCTTGAAGAAAAATCAGAAAAGAACTTCGAGGTGAATCCGTGCTGCCTGAGGGCTTGCTGCAATGCACACCTTCACCATAAGGTGGCGCGCGAACGACATCCTCCCGAGCGCGGGCCTCGGGCCCCTTCGGTCCAGTTATTTCTGCTGTTGAATCCTCTGGTAGGTGCTGGAGCTGCACAGCGTTACCGGAAAGAGTGGAAACGGCGGGCAGGTGGGCAGTTAGAGTGTGAAAACAAAATGACTTTTATTTTCTTGAACATGATAACATATATATTACTGAAGTGAAATCCACATAACATAAAACAAATCATATAACGTGGGCAATTTAGTGGCATGCAGTCACAATATTATGAAGCCACTACCTCTAGTTCCAAGCAGTTTCCAACATTCCAAAGTAAAACCCCTTACCCCTACGCAGTGTCTCTCCAGTCCCCCTCACCCCCACACCCTGGCAGCCAAACAGTTTGCATTTTGTCCCAATGGATTTATCTATTCTGGATATTTCCTATAAATGTAATCATACAATATGTGTGCAATGTTTTCTGTTTGGATTCTTTCACTTATGCTATAGTTTAGATCTGGAATGTTCCCCAAAAGCCCATGTATTGAAGGCTTGTTCCCAGCCTGGCACCACTGGGAGGAAGTAGAACCTTTGACAGGGTCTAGCGGGAGGTCTTTGGGCATTGGGACCTCATCCTCGCCTCTCTTTCTTTCACTTTCCTGCCATGAGGTGAGCAACTCTGCTCCTCCACGCATACCCTGCCATGATGCACAGACTCACCAAAGGCCCCAAAGCGACAGCGCCAACCTGCACCAGAACCTCCAAAACCGTGAGCCGAAATAAACCTTTTACTTTATAAGCTTGATTATCTTAGGTATTTGTTGCAGTAATGGAAAGCTGACTAACACATAACATTTTCAGGGTTCATCCATGTTATATCATTTACCAGTACTTCATCCCAGTTTATAGCTAGAACTTTGAGTACAAGATTGAATAGCTGAAATGAAAGCAGGCGTCCTTTTCTCGTTCCTAGTCTTTTGGGGAAAATTTTCAGTCTTTCACCATTAAGTTTGATGTTAGCTGTGGGCTCTTCATAAACCCCTTTTATGGCATGGATGAAGTTCCCTTCTTTTCCTAGTTTCTGAGGGTTTTTTAACGTGAAAGGGTGCTGGATTTTGTCAATTGAGATGATCATGTGGGGTTTTCCTTCATTCTATCACGTGATGTATCACAGATTTATGTTTCTATGTCACGTTACCCTTGTATTCCTGGGCATATATTATATTAGTACCATGTTTTTAAAAAAAGAAATGAAGATATACACAAGGGTTGCAGGAATATAGATGAGGTAAAATTAGTTCTTCAGGTTAGGGAGGAGGGAGCAGAAGAGGTGAAGAGGAGGAAGAGGAAGAGAAGTCAGTCATAGACAGACAAGAAATGACCTTGGATGTGAAGGAGGAGAAGCCAAACCATCAGGCAGGATCTTTCTCTAATCCAAGTCGATGAGAAACCATATCTAATTTCCAAAGATGCAGCTTCAATTTTTATTTTTAAAATATTATATTACTTGGGGTTTGATTATCATTATTATAATTTCTTGTCCTGCTCCTATCCCAAACATTTTCTATGTAGTTACATAGTTTAGGGACCATAATTTTAAATTGTTGCATAAGAGTCTATGGTTAAATGATTACATTAATCACTTAGAAGAGTCTTTATTTCTCACTATTTTTATAATGCCATGATCAACACAAATTAGATTATTGAGGAGACACCTGGTAGCTTTAAAATATTATGGCTTCATGATTCTATAAAGTTCATACCTCAAATTTCTCCCTACTTACCGAAATTCACAATTCCTAATCCCAGATGGTTAGAAAACCTCTATCTCAGGAAACATCACTAAATCTACTATAATTCCCATATGTTTCAATTCAGACACATTTTCTCCTTTTCTGTAATTAGTAAAAATGGAAAAACTTCAATCGCCTGTCACCTGTCAGAAAGTTGTCTGTAGGTACAAGTCACTTAAGTATCTATTAAGCACAGAGAAAAATGACTGGCAGCCAGGTGTGGTGGCACACACTTGTAATCCTATTATTTGGGAGGCTAAGACAGGAAGATCACAGGTTCACAGCCAACCTCAGCAACTAGTGAGGCCCTCCACAACTTAGTGAGATGCTGTGTTTCAAAATAAAGAATAAAATAGGGCTGAGGGGGGAGTATAACTCAGGGGTAGAATGCTCTGGGTTCAATCCCCAGTGCCAAAAAAAAACAAAAAAAGACTGGCTATATAGGCACGGTGGGAAGACAAGATGAGCACCCAGTCATGGCTTTTGCTGGCTCTCTGTGCCTCAGTTTCCCCTCCAGCAGCTCTTCTTGGGCCTTCAGACTGGCCACTTCCTGCCTCCACTGCTGGAATCTCTAGGAATAAGTAATTTTGTGAGCTAAAGATCCTAAGTGAGACTAGATCTATTTTTTTAGTCAGCACATATAAGTCGGTGCTTTTCAAATCCTCTTCATTAGAAGATAAAGAGGAAAAAAAATAAAAATGATCCATTTATAGCTAAGTGCCTCTCCCTGGGTGGCCCTGGCTACCATCACCAACTGATCAGAGAACCCCTGGCTCCTTTCTTTGCCTCCGCCCTCCTGTAAGCTCTCAGAACTAGGCCTCACCCTGTGGTTCTTCTACTGTTCTGAGCTAAAGCCCGAGGCTGAGCGGGTTGGCTGGTGGGCACAATTTCCGCACCTGGCAGGCAGAACTCAGGGAGGCAGCAGGGCCGGGGCTGGTCAAGGGTCTGGTTCCGAACTTGACAGGACCAGGTTTAAGCTCTGACCCTGCCACTAATTCTTTGTGTGGCCCTTGGGATGAATCTACACCCCCCCCCAAACAAGTCCAGATTTGATAAGAATCTTTTTAGACCAGTGAGCAATAGAGTTTCCAAGTGAACGATACGGTTTCTCAATTCTGTACTGTTTTAAACTTGCCCTTTGGAACGTCAGTGATCATCGGTGACTCATGGTGACTTTACTGCTCGCTGTCTGGCCTGAGTTAGAAACCTTGTAGTCATTCTTGCTTTTTTCCTGTCTTTCATCACCCACATCCAGTCTATAATTTCATCACAATAAATACTAATATAAAACCATGTCGTCGGTTTCATTCTAGCAATCGAATGTCTCCATCCCTCTTACTGTCACCACGCTTGTCCAGCCTAGGCGCTCAGTTTCTCCTGCCCGAACTGTCCAGTCCAGGCCCCCTTCAACCTATTCTGCACATTACAAGCGAGGTGAGCTTTCTAAGAGTTCATGCCCAAGTGAATCACATTCGGAGATACGAAACCAGCTTAAAGGTGTGATTCTAGGACACCAACAGTCCTTCCTTCCTTTCCTTTTCTCCTTTCCTTTCCTTTCCTTTCCTTTCCTTTCCTTTCCTTTCCTTTCCTTTCCTTCCTTCCTTTCTTTCTGGAGCTAGGGATTAGACCCAGCAGCATTCTACCTCTGAGTTACACCCTAGCCCTATTTTTATTTTTTGTTTTGAAACAGGGTCTCACTAAGTTGCTGAGGTTGGCCTCAAAGCTGCACTCCTCCTGTCTCAGCCTCCCAAGTACTGGGATTACAGGTGTGTGCCACCGTGCCCAGCTTCAACAGTACATTTTGAGAAATTGTGGCAAGAAGTGAAAAGTGCCACAGGAAAGCAATGAGAAATGTCCTACCTAAAGAGGGGGAAAACTCACTAGACCTGTGAAACAATAGACCACATTTCAGTATTTTCTGGACTGTCAGGAGTTTAAAGAAAGCCAGCAATTGTTTATACATCCTATTTTTTTGTTGGGATTTATTTCATCAGGATCTGTTGTTTTTCTGCTGCAATTTTTTTTTCTGGGTGGGGCAAACCAAACACAATCAGAGAATGTGCTAAAATGTTTGGCAAATCTTGTTATTGTTTTTAACACAAATGCGAATTTGTCCTTAGAATGAAATAGCTTTAAATACCACCATTGCTGTGCATGATTTCTGTATCATACTGAAGAAGCCCTTGTTAGAAGGGCTTAGAAGGGCTTTTTATCAAAGGCTTTTAGAAGCCTTTGAGAGATGGATAACATAACAGAGATGAAGAGTCTGTGGCATTTAAACTCGACAATAAAACTACACAGCAGTGTAATGGATCTCCCACAGAGCAAGTCAAAGGCTGCCTGAGAAGTTGAATCTCACCTAAAACCTTTAAGGATGGGTTGACTGTGTCTTTGCTGTGGTTTGAATACATCCCCCAAAAAGCATGTGTAAGAAACTTAAGCATTAATACAATAGTGTTGGGAGATGGGGCCTAAAGGGAACCATTTAGGTCATGAGGTCTGAACCCCAAAATGAATGGATTAATGCAGATCATAAAAGGTCTTGAGCATAAAGAACAAAATCGTGTCATTTGCAGGAAAATGGATGGACCCAGAAAACATTATGTTAAGTAAAATTAGCCAGTCACAGAAAGTGAAGGGTCATATGTTTTCTCTCGTATATGGAAGCTAGGAGTAATCAGGACACCCTAACCCTAACTCCAGTGGAGTAATGGAGGGGTATAGGAGTGGGTGGTGGAGGGGAGGTGGGGAGAATCAATGAAGGAAACACTTCCACCGAAGTTATGTACATATGTGAGATACCAAGGCCAATCTCAGTATCATGTTTGGGGAAGGGGAGGAGTGGGGTGGGAGCCGGGGGTGGAGGGGAGTTCATCAGGTGTTGTGTGCATGTATGTCCCTATCATTCTGAACTACATTATGATATGAGACTACAACGGATCAATAAAAGTATATTAAATAAATAGGTAGGCGCGAGCATGGCGAGTCAGCGAGTATTCCCACTTTCCTGTGTGGTGCAGCAATATGCTTGGGGGAAGATGGGCTCCAACAGCGAAGTGGCACGGCTGCTGGCCAGCAGTGACCCACTGGCCTGGATCTCAGAGGACAAGCCATATGCAGAGCTGTGGATGGGGACACATCCCCGGGGAGATGCCAAGATCCTTGACAACCACATCTCACAGAAGACTCTGGGCCAGTGGATTGCTGAGAACCAGGACTGCTTAGGCTCAAAGGTCAAGGACACCTTTAATGGCAAGCTGCCCTTCCTCTTCAAAGTGCTGTCAGTGGAAACAGCCTTGTCCATCCAGGCACACCCTAACAAGGAGCTGGCAGAGAAGCTGCACCTCCAGGCTCCACAGCACTACCCTGATGCCAACCACAAGCCAGAGATGGCCATTGCCCTTACCACCTTCCAGGGCCTGTGTGGCTTCCGGCCAGCTGAGGAGATTCTAACCTATCTGAAGAAGGTGCCGGAGTTCCAGCTCCTGATTGGGGATGATGCAGCAGCACAGCTGAGGCAGAGCGTGAGCAGTGGTGCCCAGGCCGTGGCCTCTGCTCTGCGGAGCTGCTTCTCCCACCTCATGAAGAGCGAGAAGAAGGTGGTGGTGGAACAGCTCAACCTGTTGGTGAAGCGGATCTCCCAGCAAGTGTCTACTGGAAACAACATGGAGGACATCTGCGGGGAGCTCTTGCTGCAGCTGCACCAGCAGTACCCGGGTGATATTGGTTGTTTTGCCATCTACTTCCTGAATCTGCTCACCCTGAAGCCGGGGGAGGCCATGTTTCTGGAGGCCAACGTGCCCCATGCCTACCTGAAGGGAGAGTCAGGAAGACCCCTACCTCTCCATCTATGACCCCCCTGTGCCGGACTTCACCGTCATGAAGATGGGAGGTCCCTGGCTCTGTCAGTGAATACAAGGTCTTGGCACTAGACTCTGCCAGCATCCTCCTGGTGGTACAAGGGACAATGACAGCCAGCACGCCCACAGCCCAGGCAACCATCCCCCTGCAGCGTGGTGGGGTGCTCTTCATTGGGGCCAACGAGAGTGTCTCACTGAAGCTTACTGTGCCTAAGGACCTGCTGATATTCCGGGCCTGCTGTTTGCTATAGAGGCCACAGCCTCCTTGACTCTCCTCTACCAGTCACCCTAAATCCCAGCCAGCCTCACCTCTGAGGCTCAGCCCAAGCCCCTTCCCTGCTCTGCACTCATTGTGTGTACCCTACAAGAACTGGGAAGTTATCCTGAAGGTAGTGGCTCCTGAGCATGGCCACACTGAGCCACCTTCGGGAATGAGGGCCCACGTGAGAACTACGGCCTGACACTCCCCTCTCCCCACACACAAGCTAAGTTCTCGCCAACTCAGGAGGCAGCAGATCTGCTCTAGTCC
>PVJS01009724.1:0-49651 GCA_004027185.1 Glis glis
TCAGGGGGCTGCACAAAGCTATATCCTGTGCATTACAGCCTTAACTTTCCATCTAGTGCTGAGAAAGCATTTCACCAAAAACAGGAGACAGACATAATTCCAGAGGAGTGAGAATTCCAAGACCCAGGACACCTTTTTCTACGGGCATACTTCCTTGAAGCTTTTGCCACGTCATGCATGTAGGTTCACGCAGACTCCGTAGGAGGCAAGGCCGTGGCAGTTTCCCCTGGTATGATTTTCAGAATACAAAACGTAGCATCATAATGACATGTGGCAATACAAGAACAATTGATGAAAACACATTTCTTATTTTGAAACAGCTTACGCATTGTCTTATTCCAGAAAGTTGTTTTATTTGGTTCTCTTTTCTTTACAGTGCTACAGGAAGCAAGCATGGCCAACTGGGCGAGGAAATCCTTCAATCAGATCTGAGGGACTATGTTTCTTCACTTCTAGAAGATCTTTCTTGATAGAAATGGTCTATGAAAGATACCGTGCTCTGTCGGAAAGCTGGGATTCCAAATTTTGGCAAAATAGGGCAGAAGCAAGTTGCAGTTTGCCATTCCTCTGATCCAACCATTCACCCTTTCTGCTAAGAAAGGATTGGCTTTTGTGTTCCATCCTTGTCCAGAGCACTGTTTTATGGATATGCTAAGAATACAGACCAAAAAGCCAGAAGTCTGAATATGCTTGTAACTAGATCAGTAACTGTGCTCCTGAGCTTAGGCCTACTACAAGTGAGGGTGCTGAATTCAATGATGTCTGGGGATCTTGTTGCTTGACTGGGTCATGATTTGATAAAATTTCACTGTGTGTGGCAAGAATGAAGATGTTACTCCACCTACAGTCAACTTAAATGTTGTTACAGGCACATTTGTTTGTAAAACTTGACGTTCTAGATCATACGAGGAATAGAAGTCATTCTAAACAACCCCTACCTTATAAAAGGAATTTGTGGAAGGGCTACTGCAAAAGCAACTGCAATTAGTGCCTAGCAGGTAATCCCTTTACTAATGAGGCTCAATCTCCTCCTATCAGAGGTATCAGAATCAGAGGTGTAATGTCAGATATCTATTTAAAGACTGGGCAAGAAGTCTAGAACTTGGTTCACCTGAGTATCAGTCCAACTTTTCCATCCTGTTTTATCTATTTGCTGACTTACTTTATCAATTAAAAAATAACTGAGCCAGGCATGGTGGTGCATGCCTGTAATCCCAGTACTAGGGAGGCTGAGACAGGAGATCGCAGGTTCGAGGACAGCCTCAGCAAGTAGTGAGACTCTCATCAACCAAGCGAGATCCTGTTTCCAAATAAAAATTAAAAAATAGGGCTGGGGTTGTAGCTCATAGGTAGAATGCACCTGGGTTCAATCCCCAGTAACACACACACACACACACACAAAAAAAAAAAAAAACCTAATAGGTTCTGTGCAAGAACCTGGGGACGGATGCAGAGGTAAACAGGACACAAAGTGTCTCCCCTGGTAATTTCCCTCCATCTGGTGCCTTCAGAAGAATGGCAAACTGAGATGTGCTTTTGCCTCCAGCATCAGAAACTGGACTGATGTGGCTTCAGAAAATCCAAAACTTGGAGGTCAAAGAGAAGATCCAGAGAAGTTTGCTCCATTGATATCACAGATACTTCCAGAATCTTCTTTTTCATTCTCATAGCTGCTGCTTAACTTTCAATGTTTCTGTCTTTTTCTGCAGCAAAATGGTGTTAATTCAGCTCTACAGCCTCCAATCTTTTCTTCGAAGGAAAGGCATTCAGCTTCACAGCGACCATCCAGATTTTCACAAAGTACAGGTCTATGAATTCCTCCCCTGGCTAAGTGAAAAAAATTAGCAAGTCTTTAGTTATCTATAATTAGTTACTGGAAGGGAAAATTAATCAGCAGGCCAAATTCAGAATTCTTCATTACCAAATTTCCTAAGGGATAATGAGTGAATCTAAAGTTCAGAAAATCAGGTGTTACCTGCACAGCTATGTCTGAACTCAGACCCCTGGTTCGGTATATGCAATACCCTTGCTTGATAGTCAACTAGGAAAAACAAAATATCCCCTCTGCCGAAATTTTATCTAAGTTGTACAGGAATGGAATGTCTTCCTGGGAAGTGGCAATATATTTTCTAATTCCAATAAATACTCCTTTCAAATAAGTTTTTTATTATGTTTCCAAATTAATAGTGTCTGATTCAGAGCAAAAGTTCAAGACTTCTATTTATATTATAGGCAGATCAATGATAGATCTTGTCATATGATCTTAGAGTTTCATAGTTTTAGATATAAAGAAAAAAAGAATAGCACTAATCTCTCACTAGGCTCTGCAAAGAACATTAGTGGAATCATGCTTTTAGTTCTGGTAAGCACCTTTAGAGGGCAATGTGTGTTCATTCAGAAAAGGGACTAACTCGAAGAGGGTAAAATTATTTTGAAAGAGGAATGAAATTTTTAAAAATTGGTAATATGTATTCTCAGGAGGAGCTAGCAGTTAATCTCAAAAGGAGTAATATTTATTCTTGGAAAGAATAACTTTGAGGGCAAAGGGGTGTATATTAACTGCCATATACGTGAAACATTGTCATGTTGAAAGCAGTTTGGGTTTGATAGTGCCAAAGTTAGGTCCAAGACCAATGGGAAGAAATTATAGAGACTTGGATTTTTGCTCAAAGTCAGGGGACATTTTTAAATAGTCCAACATGCAAGTCAGGATAATTTAAGTTATGGTTCACTGAAATTTATTAAGCATCTGGCAGTTAATTAACATGAAATAGATATAAGATGCTCAAATACTGAATTGGGACAGAGAATAAGAAAAATAACGATATGAACAAACAACAATAAAAATTAGTAATTGGCTGGGTGTGATGATGCATGCCTTTAATTCCAGTACTTGGGAGGCTGAGACAGGAGGATCGCAGGTTCAAGGCCAGCCTCAGCAACTTAGTGAGACCCTGCTTCCAAATAAAAGAAAAAATAGGGCTGGGGAGTATAGCTCAGAGGTAGAATGCTTCTGGGTTCAATCCCTAGCACCACACACAGACAGACACACACAGAAATAAATAATAATAATAATAATAATAATAATAATAGTTAACTCTAACATAGCGTGGTGTATGTGCCTGACATTGTTCAAGAAGCTGTATAAGTAGATCGTTAAACATCCATGAGCAGTCATTTTTCCCTTCAGACCTTTCATAATAGAACCTAGGGCTTTAGCTGGATACATGGATACTTAGCTTAAACTGTCAGCTCCTACTTTCATTTTGTCCTGTGGCTACATGAGTAAGTTTGAAGCCAGCAAATGGGAGCAGAATGACAGGAGCGGCTCCTCTCTAGTCTGCTTAGTCTATGCCTATACTTATTTTTTGTATAGGTCTGTTAGGACATCCTTGGAGCCAGATAAAATGGTCATATATTTAAGACAGTAGGGTTGACCTTCAGTCTAATCTCAGATGACTTGGTGAAGACCCTCTGACCCAACCTAGTTTATTTACCTATTTTGGGACTTTTATGTGAAAAGAGAGATAAACTTCCCTTTTTTAGTCACTTTATTTTTAAGTTTCTTTATTATATAAGCCAGCGTCTAATCTAATAAGTGTCTTAATCATGAAAACATCATGACCATTTATAGAAAGGAAATCGCAGCACAGAGTTCAAACAACTGATGAGAATTGAAACTGAGACTTAACCTCGAATAGTTTGGCCTCATAATTTGTGTTCCCTTATATTGATCATTAAATTCACTCCCAACTCTGAGATCCGATGTGACTGTCGTGGTCATGGTGGCCATAATTCACATCCCCATCACTTCATGTTGGGATTCAAGCATGTCTGTGCTGAGTTTTAGAGACAGCAAGCTATTAAGCGTCTACTTCTGTACACTGAAGTGACTAAATTGGAGTGTTTCTGTGAACGGATGGAGAGGACGGCTTAGGATGTGCTTCTCTGGCCTGACTCCACTGTCTGACGTCTCTGGAAAGAGACTGAGTGCGGAAGCTAAGGAACTGATTTCACGCGTGAGAGTTGCAAGCTGAGGCCATCGTTCCTCGGCTGTCCTTTAATTTGAGCCCTGCCTGTTTTCAAAAGTTCACCATAAACACCACCTCTCAGGAAGGCTTTCTGCATCTCTTAGTTAAAACCAAGCTTCCACTCCTACGGCTTCTCTGTTTTGTATTTTTATGGCACTTATGAAATTTCTTTGGCATTAAAGTTATTTTTGCATTTTCCTGTCTCATCTATTCTCTTATTTATACATTTTAAGTGTATCAAATGATTTTACTTTCACAAGCAATCTAGTTTTATCAGTAGAAACAATAGACTACTACATTTTAAGAAAATTAAGGATAAGACTATGATTTGATTATGTTTTTACCACTTCATTTTACCTCATTTTATTATAGGTAAATTTTTACAGAACAATTACAGAACAATTTCTCATAAGTAGCAAGCATGCTGCATTTCAATATCTACTGGTTTCCTAGAACTGTTGAGACTAGCATGCAGAAGAAAGAAGTATAGAAGTTCAGGAGTCATAAAGCAGAAAGAGACAGGGCACTTCAGGATACTTGGAGAAGCCTCATGAAGAAAGGATTCATAACAGAAAGGAGGAAGGAAGCTTGAGGAACACTGGACATAAAGGTCTCTTCGGAGGGGAGTCTTGGTTGTATTAAGCAAAGAGAGTTCAGTTCAAAGGACCCCAAGTCTCAAGAGCAAATCAAGATGTTAGCGCTCTTGATGATATAAGTTTCCATCCCTATGTTGAGAGCTGAAAGAGAGTCTGAAATAATCTAAGGATAGGAGATTGGAACCAACTAGAAGGCATGGAAACTAGTTGTAAACTATTAAATTTACTTTAATTTAGGCTACAGAGGCTTTACTTTCTTAACAAATGTATTTAGAGGTTGCCTCTGAGATTTTTCTCTCATTTTACAGCAGTCGCCTTGGTATACACTGAAGATGGGTTGAAGATTACAAAAATAGGAAAGAGATCTGAAAGTAAAGATGAGTGCAAATCCCTTGGCAGAACTATTAGGGAAATGAACTAGATACTCTTCTGGTGGGAGATGGACAGGGTCGGTTTGATCCCATTGCTTTATTTCTGAGCTCAGGAAAAATTTCCAGTGATTGGTTTTGCCTGGTAATTTTATAGAACACCAGAATTTATGAAAAACTTTTATAAAAGTTGAACTTTCTTCTCGAAAGACATCCCAAACAGGTTGCCAATGTTATGTCTCTAAGGATTTCCTTCTTACCTGGAAAAATTTGATCAAGAAGAATAAGGCCAGCAAAAATTAAAGAAAAGACTTTCATGGCTCCAGGCATTAGTGGAGAGATGATGAAGGAGGTTCAGTACCTGGAGTCCAGCTCTTTCATCAAGGGAAGTTGATTAAGACATGATATACTACTCTGAAATGGCTGTAAGTCAACTTTGTTTTGAAATGTTCATTAAGAACAAACTATTTTCCATGCTCCATTGAATGGTGCGTGGGAGGACAGATCAGATTTTACCTAAATCACATTTATGAGAGTTTAAGGCAGAAAAAGAACCCTGCATTCCTGTCTGGAATATTCTATTCTGTCTCTGCCTAGACTTCTCCCATTTTTCCTTCCAACCCCATTTCAAGTACCACCACTTCCATAAGTTCTCTAACCACCACTCCTTTACTTCTTACTTCAACATTTTACATAAAAATTACTGCTTTCATTTTTATTTTATAACAATAATTAACAAATATTAGTTGTGAAAATTAGTGGGATTCACTGTGATATCCCATACATGCACATATCTTGTGACGATTACGTCTCTCTCCCTTTTATTTCTATCCTCTCTCCTCACCTCTCTGTCCCCCTTCCTCAGCCCCCTTCCTGGTGCCTTATAATTCTTCTTCTACTTTAGTTCATCTTTTAATTTTAGTTTAATTTCCACATAAGAGGGAAAACATACAATACTTGTCTTTCTGTGTCTGGCTTATTTTGATTAATGTGACATCCTCCAATTTCATCCATTTTCCTGCAAATTGTATAATTTCATTACTCTCTTTGACCAATACTGCATTGTATATGTGCGTATTTTTTTGCCTTATTCATTCATCCATTGACAGGCATGTAGGCTGATTCCATATCTTGACTACTGTGAATAGTGCTGCAGTCAACATGAATATGGCAGCATCTCTTTTTTATACTGACTTCGTTTCTTTCAGATGTATACTTATGCAGGACTTAAAAATCATTATAACTTAATTTAGTCACTTTACTTTTTGTAGGTCTATTTAGATTTTCTATTTCTATTGTCAGTTTTTTTTTTTTAGGAAGCTCTACCCTGTTGTCTAGTGGATTTTCTTTCTTCTTGAATCAGTTTTGGTACACATGTATTTTTACAGATTTTTTCCATCTCATCTTGAGTATCTGCATTTTTGCAATACAATTGTTCATAGTATTCTCTTAAAACACCTTTTATATTTATTTATTGAAACTGGGAGTGAAATCAGGGGCATTCTACTTCTGAGCTACACCCCCAACCCTTTCTCTTTTTTTATTTGAAACAGGGTCTTGCTAAGTTACTGAAGCTGGCCTTGAACCTGGGATTCCTCTGTCTCAGCCTCTCAAGTACAGGGTTTATAGGTGTGCACCATCATGCCTGGCACAACACCCTTTATTTTTGAAGTACTAATAGTAATAGCATAATTTTTGTTCCTAATTATAGTAATTTGAGTATATTCTTCCTTTTTTTCTTATTTGGTCTAGCTAGAGTTTTGTCAATTTTGTTATCATTTCAAAGAACAAATTCTGGATTTATTGACTTATTTTTTCTATTGGTTTCTTGGTCTTTATTTAATTTTCTTCCACCCTTTTCTTTTTGGTACTGAACTGAGGATTGAACCCAAGGACATTCTACCTCTGAGATATACCCTCAGCCTTTAAAAAAAAATTTTTTTTTAAATTTAGAAACAGGGTCTTGCTAAGTTGCTGAGACTGGCCTCATACCTATAATTCTCCTTTCTCAGCTCCCAAGTACTGGGATTACAGGTGTGCACCACCACAACTGGCCCACCCTAATTTTTATTATTTCCTCTCTTCTGTTTGCTTAGTTTTTTTTTTTTTTGTTTAGTTGGGGCTTTTTTTCCTCCTCAGCTTTCTAAGATGGAATTTAAAAATCAATAGTTTGTTGATTTGAGATATTTCTTCATTTTCTTTTCTTTTTATTAGTGCATTGCAAACATATATCTTGAAAGATTTCAGAGTGGTAGACGTATATATGCACTCATTGGTCAATTAGCCCTCCTCAATTCCCACCCCCCGCCATCCCCCTCCCTCCTTCCCGTTTTCAGCATAGTAGTTGATATCTTTATGTAAGTCCATCCTGTGCTCCAGTTTGTTTCCCTCTCCTTCCCTCCCGTCTCCCCCAGTTAGTTCACCTTCACTCATCTGAGGTTTTCTCTCTTTGTCTGTGGTCCCTCCTGTGCAGGGTGGTGGCATTAACCCCTGACTTCAGCACTGGGGTACTATGGGGCGGGGCTGGGGGCTCCCCCCTCCCCATGTCCCCCAGCTCCAGGGGTCTCTGAGAACAAGGCCACGGGGTCACCCGCCCTGCGTCCCCAGCACTGGCGGGTCTCTGGGGGCGGGGCCAGGGGCTCACTCGCCCCATGTCCCCAGCACCGGGGTCTTCGGGGGCAGGGCCCAGGGTTCTCCTGCCCTGCTTCCCCAGAACCGGGGGGGTCTCCGGGTGCGGGGCCAAGGGCTCACCTGCCCCATGTCCCCAGTGCTGGGGGTAGGTGTTCTCCAGGGGCAGGGCCAAGGGCTCACCTGCCCCACGTCCCCAGTGCTAGGGGGAGGGTTTCTCTGGGAGCGGGGCCAAGAGCTCACCCACCCCGCATCCCCAGTGCCAGGGCGGTGTCTCCAGGGGCGGGGCTGGAGGCTCCCTCTCCCCATGTCCACAGTGCCGGGGTAAAGGGTTCTCTGGGGACAGGGCTGAGGGCTTACCCACCCCGCATCTCCAGCGCTAGGGTGAGAGGTTCTCCGGGGGCAGGGCCAAGGGCTCGCCCACCCTGCGTCCCCAGCACTGGGGTCTCTGGGGACGAGGCCACAGGCTCACCTGCCCTGTGTCCCCAGCACCAGGGGATCTCTGAGGGCGGGGCTCAGGGCTTTGGATGGTGGACTATAATTACTGGTTTCACAAGAATCAGCTGTTTCTTTGCTGGAGGATTCCGGGAGTCGCAGTGCTGGCGTGGCTCAGCCAAGATGGCACCTTTTTCTTCACTCTCTGTTCACAACTTTGCCATACTTGGAAAATACTCGGTATAAGTCATTGTTTGTCAGGGAAAAGGGCAAGTTGGATGCATGCACCGTGGTCTTACTTGGAGCTAAGCCACCACTCATTTCTTCAGATGGGGCTGGCCCAGGATCCCCGAGAGTGGCGGCACTAGCCCCTGCTGGGGCTCAACCCCAACTCTTCCTCACCCCCCGCGGTGGACTGGGCATCACGGGTCCCAGTGATCAGGTGCAGAGACCAGGTGGGCAGCAGCAAAAGCGCTCCTTTCCAGCGCTTGGAGCCGGCCCCACCTGAGAACGTCCTCTCCGCCCTGACAAGCAGGGACATGCCCTTCAGCTGCTCCACGTAGCCGGATGACACATGCCCAGTGCCCCAGTCGTCCCACTGCTGGTCCTCGTTGAGCGTGTACAACTTCACGCGCCGCCAGGTGTCAGACATCGTGCCACCCGAGGCCAGGCTGGGGCCCCACCGGAACCCGGGAACCGGGTCCAGGAGAGGTGGGCACCGCCGGCGGAAGACTCGCGGGCCTCAGCACCGGTGCCCGCATGGCCTGGAGGCTCCGGCCAGCCTGGGTCACCGCCTTCCCCGCCGCAGCGCTGTGCTATTGTCCACTGGCCACCCACTGCCCAAGAGGCCAGAACGCTGCACGGCCTCCCTCTGCGGCCTGATCGCCGGCTCCGCTCACTGCCGGCTCCCACCACCACCATTACTGCCGCCGCCTCCTCAGGCCACCGCCGCCACCATTTTTTCTGCGCTCTGTGGATCTGGTTCGATGTGGATTTCATCATAGTCTGATGTCGACTGCTTTCGATGGTGGACTATAATCGCTGGTTTCACAAGAATCAGCTGTTTCTTTGCTGGAGGATTCTGGAAGCCGCGGTGCTGGCGTGGCTCAGTCAAGATGGCGCCTTTGTCTCTGCTCTCTGCTCACCAGGTGAAATGCTTTGCGCTCCCTGCCGCCCTCTGCTCTTTCCACTGCCTCGCATTCTGCTGTGTTTTGTCTCCCATTGTTTTGTTGAGTTTTAGCTGCCCTTGTTTTCTTATCAAGAAGCAGTCTTCCTGCCCGCCGAGCTCCCACTTGGAGCCTGGGCAAGACATTGCTTCTTGCTATCCAACCATCTTGGTTCCTTCCTTTCTTCATTTTATATGTGGGTATTTATTTATTTATTTTTTAGAACATCCTTATGACATTTTATTTTGGATCTTCCAAAAGCTAGAGGGAATTTTAATTTAATTTATTGGCGCACTGTAATCATACATCCTGATGAAGTTCAGAGTGATAGAGGCATACATGCACACATCACTTGGTGATCCGTCCTCCAGCTCCCACCCCACTCCCTCACTCTCCCCCTGCACAACATTGTGATTGGCATTGACATGTCCATTGAAGTGTTAAATTTTCCTTAGGTATTGGTTGAGCTCAAACCCATAAGTTTTTATATGTTGTTTTTTAATAATTTTTCATTTACCTTAAACTATGTTCTAAGTTCCTCTGTGATTTCTTCTTTGACCCATTATTTATTTATGAGTGCTGTTTAAATTCCACACAGTGTTTTTATTTTCCCAAATCTTCTTCTATTTTTCCATCATGGTCGGAGGACACCCTTTGGGAGGTTTCAACCCTTCCAACATTATTGGGGCTTGTTTTTTGGCACAACACATGGTATAGTCTAGAGAACATTTCATGTGAGTTTGAGAAGAAGGTATATTTGCTGTTGTTGAGTGGAGTTATCCATAGATGTCTGTGGAGTTTAATTGGTTTACAGTGTTGTTCAAATCTTATATTTCCTTGATGATTTTATAGTTGTTCTGTCCATTATGTAAAGTGGAATAGTAGCTGGGCATGGTCGCACATACCTATAATCACAGTACTTGGGAGGCAGAGACAGGAGGATTGCAGTTTTGAGGCCAGCCTCAGCAACGTAGTGAGACCCTGTTTCAAAATAAAAATAAAATAGGGCTGGGGGTGTAGCTCAGAGGTAGAATGCCCTGGGTTCAATCCATAATACCACAAAATAAATAAATAGATTAATTAATTAATTAATACATAAATAAGTGGGACAGCGAAGTCTTGTACTATTTCTCCCTTCATTTCTATCAGTTTTCCCTTCCTATATTCTCTGTTGCTAGGTGCATCTATATTTATAATTGTGATATCATCTTGGTGGATTGACACTTTTATCATTATAAGATATCCTTTGTCTCTAATAACATTTTATCTTAAAACTGTTTTGCATGCTATTAGCATAATTATGATAGTTCTCTATGGCATATCTTTTTTCATCCTTTTAATTTCAACCTCTTTACTTCTTTGTATATAAAATGTTTGAATTATTATGTAGACAATATACAACTAAATCTTTGTAAAAATCTGTCAATCTCTAATTTGAATAGATTTAATAGTTGATAAAGTAAGATTTATATCTGTCATTTTGCTATTTGTTTTCTAAACGTTATCAGGTTATCTCTTCCCCCTATTTATTTTGAATATATATTGCACAATGTACCATTTTAATTACCTTATCATTTCTTCTGCTATATATTTTAGTTATCTTAAAAATTATTGCCTTGGGGATTACAATCAATATTGTAATTGATAACAATCGATTTGGATGAATGCCAATTGAATTTTAATGGAAGACCAAAACTTTATATAGCTCCATTTACTTCCCTCCTCATTTATGCTAAAAAAGACGTTGAAGAATTCAGAGAGATGAGAGAGACTCTCTTCCTGGTCTTGAAGAAGAAGGACATCATTTTATGGAAGGGCCGTGGGCAGGGAATGCTAAATGGCCTCCAGGTGCTAGCGTCAATCTGGTTGGCTGCTGGCTACGTGAGTTTGGAAGAGGATCTCTTGCCCCAGCTGAGATCACAGCCCCAGTCAACACTTTGATTTCAGTCTTGTGGAACCCTGAGAGAGTAACTTGGTACCCAGTGTAGATTTCTAACCTGCAGAATGGTGAGATAATATGTACTGTTTTAAGCTGTTTTCATGGTGTTTGTTATGCAGCCAAACGAATGACTACAGTGGTATTTATTTTCAGGTGAATCTGTTTTGGAGAGGCAAATTTCCATGTCTTCTCGAAGCTCCTACATAGTCCACAGCATTGTGTAGTTTCCTGGATGGTTAATATTCTTTTTATTGACCTCTTAAGAATTTACCTCAACTCCTCTCTTCCCAAAGCTATATCCTAAAACAAGTTTCTGCTAGGTTCTCTAACCACAACAGACTACACGTGTGGCTATTTTACCTTTGGGATGGTTTCAGCCGATCCTACAGTGAACTTGTACAGTGAACTTATACAGTGAACTTGTATAATGTTCATGTGGCCCAATGGAATCGCACCAAGAGCTGTGCTGCCTAGCATCCTAGCTGCAGCTACACTTACTTCTGCTCTCTTCTTGTCTTTCCATCGGGGGCAAATTCCACCCATGGCTTTTTTCCTGCAAACACTTTCATGACTGCATCAGATGGGAGCACCAAAGGATTGCCTATAAAGTGCTCCACGTAGCCTTTCCGAAGCCCATCTGATGGGGCTGGTGTAAGGATGATGCTTTCTTTATCCCATCCCCTTGAAAGGCAAAGTCAAGTCAGTTTTGCAGCACACCAATGCATTTCCAAAGAAATTCCATTCCCTGGGTTTCAGTTTCCTTCCATATGTTCAAGTAAGCACAAGGCTGTGTTTCAAGACGTGTTATGTGATCAGTTTCTTTGCTAACCCTATCCTGTGGTCCAGTACTTCAACTGGGCCAATGGGTATTAATGGTATTAATGTTTTGTCCTTTATCTTTTGGGATTTCATCCAACACAGATAATCTTTCTCTAAAGACATTGTCATCTTTTTTCAGGTGAGGAACTTTGAAAGTAGAACTCATAGACAAGAATGAGCAATAGATGCTTAGTGTAATAAGTCAATAAATACAATTTTAAAAGTTAATACGGTTAAAGTCATTCTGAACAGGAGAGTGATGTCGCCTAAATATGGTGGAGATACTTCAAGAGAACCCCGGATGCACCAGGATTGCTTCTTCCTGGCCATTTTCCTCCAAGCCACCCACCACCATTCAGAAGACTTTCCCTTTCCACAGATCCAACAGGAACTGGGGGCAGAAATCTCCCTCGGTTCCCATGGAACCCAAAGAAGCTGCCACGAGAACACAATCACCATCTACTTGACACCTAGAAATGAACTTTCAAGTAACAAGAAATTAGTGTGGGTCAAGACGTTTTTTCTAGGAAAAACTGCATATCTCAGGGTAGATGGGGGCATTGGACAAACAAGACCTAAAAAGGAGCCAAGTGCAGAAGAAGAGAGAGAGGGAGTAAGAGAAAGAAAGAGGGGGTGGTTTGTGATGTGGCGAGGCGAGCATCTATGGAGTTGCTTCTGCAGCTGTAAGCCATCTGACTCTGCATGCTGCATGAGGTCATCGAAGAGACAACAGCAGTAGAGAGCCACCGGCCCCTCGCTCTGAATGCCTCTGAGACACACACTTGAGTCCTTCAAAAGAAGCTTCAGCAAGGGTCTAGACCATTTTTAATTTTCTTTTTTTTTAAATCAAGCAATGAAGAGTCAAGTATGGTGGTGTATACCTGTAATCCCAATACTTGGAAGGCTAGGACAGAAGGATCACAGGTTCGAGGCCAGCCTCAGCAATTTAGTAAGACCCTGCTTCAAAACAAAAAATAAAAAGGGCTGGGGGGCATAGCTCATAGGTAGAATGTCCCTGGGGTCAACCTCTAGTATCCCCCCAACACACGCCCCAATTAAAGAATGCAGTATTTGGAATGCATAGAAAGTATCCTACTTTGATGAAGTTGTGTAAGCCACCAGCTGCACCCTCACCATGGGGTTCTGAGGAGGAGGATCCATAAGCAGATAATTTCTGAGCTGTAGACTTGGAACACACGATGCCCACCTTCCCACTTCCCTGAGCTGACTCCTGTGTAAATGAGAGAAACACTCTAGGTTTCATGAGAGTTACATTCAGATATGTTTTGAAGCCCAATTGCTCAAACATCAATAGATCTGCAATAGAAATGAACCTAAAACTGTACTCAGTTGGAGTCCAGGCATGAGAAGCTTCCCACATCAGTTAGTCCTGCAGAAGGAATTTCACATGGACAGCTGGTGATATAGTGTTGAAAGAGCTGAAGATGCAAGTTAAAACAAGAGGCAGCCGTATCGACAGCTGCAGCTGGCATCCCCAGTACCCAGTGGCTTGTGGAATCACAGGAGGAGCTGAACTCAGGACCAAGTCCTGGCTGGCCAGCACTGTGCCTGCAGAGACACTGCCGGGTGAGAGTTGGCACAAAAGCCGGAGCTTTGGTGTGGGAGCTGGAGCCACTCATGGGGAGAGAGGGCGGAGAAGAAATGCTCCGAGCTCTCCCCTTCTCCCATCTACCACTTTCCTAATTGTATTGACTGAAACTAGCCAGAAGTCAGGAAGCCTGGGGAATGCCATTTGCAGAGAACAGCATCAGTGTTACAGAGCAACGCAGGGAGCAGACAAGGAAGAAATCTGAGCACAAAAAAACCCCCAAAAGATTGGCCCAAATACCAGGCAAAATACTGTTCAGACTCACATGCTAAAACAGAGTGATTGAGTCCTGTGACTGATAATATTGATCTGTATTTTGTGAAGCTACAAACACTACTTCATAAGGGAAAAGTTATACAGTCAACCATTTATTTACATTCTCTATTGAACATTCTAAATTAATCTCTAGCTGTTTTCTTTCACGGGATGAGAATAGAAATGCAAAATGTGTGCCCTCGGCTTTCACTGAGTAGATAGTTGTTTTAAAAATGAGCCATAGTAGCTGGCATGGTGGTGCACGCTTGTAATCCCAGTATTTGGGAGGCTGAGACAGGAGGATCACAGGTTTGCAGCCAGCCTCAGCAACTTAGTGAGGCCCTGTGCAACTTAGACCCTGTTTCAAAATAAAAGAATAAAATAGGGTTAGGGGTGTAACTCAGAGGTAGAATGCCCCTGGGTTTCATCCCAGTTCCACACACACACACACACACACACACACACACACACACACAGAGACACACAAACACCATAAAGACTAGGATCCATGAATGACAATACGTTATCATGCTGAAAAATGAAGTGGATGAAGATAATTTATTATATTCTGTACAATAATAACATTAACATAGATGCCTATGCCACTTCTGTTTATTAATTCTATGAGAATTAGCACATATAGTTAGATACAGAGAACATGACAGTAATGTGAACATCATTTCCTGGCTTTGTTTCCTGGAAGTAAACCACCTTCCTCGATCTCAATTCTTCAAATACAACTAAAGATAAGAAAACCTGCCTCATAACACAATCTTGAGTCATGTGAGAAACATACATTACAGTAATTCATAAATGATAAAGTGCTCTGCGAATTCATAGTAGTGTCTGGTTAAGTGTGTAGCCATTATGTATTTCACTCATGTCTTGATTTTTTCTTTAATATCATCTTTAAAACTTAAGCAAAGAAACAAAAACAAGGAGAGAAAGATATGAGAATGATCCTGAAACCCACTCACTGGATGACTTGGTTAAGTTTCCTAGTTTCTCTTGACCTTTCCTGAATATGCATCCAGTCCTGTTGCTAAGGTCAAAAGAGTGCTGGTCTGGCCCATCAGGTCCTCCGTCGGCAGCAGACCAGGTTCACCTTGCACTGTCCGGCAACCCTCTCCTTCTCCATGCACCTCCTCCTGCATTTGCCCCGGCCGAGCCTGCATGTCTCACAAACAGCAAAATCACCTGTCCCAAGAAAGAGCTACTGAGAAGGCATTCCTGGTGATCTGGTGAATGGGGAGTATGTCGAAGGCCACCGAAAAAGAGAGGGCTCGGACGTGTGATCATACAGAGCATTTTCATGAACTGGCCCATTTTTTAAAAGGGCTCCTGCTCTTTGCAGTATGGAGCTGGGGAGAGTTATAAGCAAGAGGTAACCACAACTCCAGCTCTGCAAGTGTTTATAATTTTGCATTAGTCAAAAGTAAGCAACAGGCAGACAGAGTAAAGTATGTACTACAGAACCATAAAAATGCCTTCCTGAAACTACTGAAAAATTGCTTGGTGAAAACAGGATGGAGATCTTGTAGTTTGGGAAAGATCCTTGAAGAGAGAGTTGAGAAATTTAGACTCGATTATTGTTTGGGGCTAGTAATGGCCGGTTGTTCTCAGTAATTGCTCACTTAGGCTTGCTCATTTGTCTGATGGACGTTCTAGAAATACTCTTCTGCATTTTTAACGATGAAATTTAAAGATGAAATATTTTATGTGAGAATATTTGGATTGTAATGGTACCTACCTCGTACAGTTATTTTGAAAGCTAAAAAATCCATATACAGTTATAACAGAGTACCTGGCTCATAGTTAGCACTCAGTTAGGAGCATCCTTAATACTTCTGACTCTGAAATGCTGTCTAAACTCTTTTCAGTTTTGTTCACAGCTACCCAGGAATACCTTTTCAATTCTGTTTACAAAGTTCTGTCTTCTTGTATAAGACAGTTCTGCAATAAGTCTGCGAGCTATTCATTACAGATGCTCATCTGTGAAGATGAGGGGTTTCTGCTGAATAATCCCCACTCTTCTATTTGATCTTCCTGAAATGAGAGGCATGTGTGTGTGTGTGTGTGTGTGACAGACCTTATTAGGTTTAGATTGAAAGAGACGGGCAAGCATGTTCTCAGGGTGGTGTTAATTGGCTGGTATGAGATTCAATCAAACATGATGCTGGGTACTAGAGGAAGAGAAGATAGAATTCTGAACTGTATCTTCAAGGATCTTTCCAAAACCACAATTCAGACAATTCTATTTTCAGTACCTTAGCCCTATGTTGGTTCCATAAGTCAGAGATAGGCATGAGGGCCAGTGTTCCTAAGAGAAAAGGAAAAATTACATCCAAAGGATTTAACTTACCTCCTGGAAGTGGCTGGGAATAATCAAGCCCTGCTTGGCACCCTAAATTTAAGACAAAATAAATTTTAGAAATAAATATCACTGCAGGAAGGAACACTGTATAAAACAGTATTCCCACATGTGACGTGGCACAGCAGGGACTACAGATGGACAGATTTTCAATCTGTATTCTATTTCTCATGGCCAGCACTCCTGGTAACCAGTAATACCAAATTCCAAAAAAACAAAAGAAAACAAAAAACAGCACCATAGACAGCTGGCTCTTAGAAAATGCCACTGCCAGTCCAAAAAAAATTCCCACGAGAAGCACCGTGGAAGCTGACCTCTACTCTCAATTTTAGGGTGGCGTGTAGAAGAATCATCAAGCTTTATGATCGGTCCCATCAAAAATCCCATCCTTGTTCATTTACCTGGTGTCAGTTGAGACAAAATGAAGAACAAAAGAAAGACAAAATGAAACATCTTCCTGCTCAGGGTCATCTTTGAAGGGAGACTCTTCGGAACACAGGTTCAGAGTTTCTTTGAAAGGACAAGAGGCTGATTTATATTTGAAAGTAAGGGGTATGCTCTTAGTCAGTGAAGTGAATCAATAAAGAAAGCACAATTGTATGCTTCATTTGCCGGGATCAAGGACGGATATCATGGACAATAACCTTGGCACCCATAAAGCCTTATATTTGGGGGAGTCTGACAGTCTGACCATTATAGTAGATAAACACCCGGCTAGGAATTGGAGGACCAGGGGTCACGTACAGTTCCGCCATAGTAATGCAGGGACAAGGAGCGAGTTATTGCCTTCATCTTGGCCAGATTCAGCTTTCTGGGGAAAAATTAAGCAATGCATATATTTTGCCTGCCTCTCCAGGCTGTCCTGAGGATCCAGTAAGATTTTGCTGCAAAAGTGTTTTGAACATATGGAATTCCGACAGAGGCCTGGTGGGACCCAGTACGCGCTCAACAAATGGATACGCTTACTTCCTCCATTTTCATTATTATTGTCCATAAATATCTCAGGAAAAAGGGAGGGAGAGCAATCATTTGGCCAGGTTATCTCTGAGTCCCTGGGCCTGTAAAATATCACATTGCAGAACTAAGTCATAATTGCAACATCTTTTTGATTCATTAGGAACAGGGGTATCAAAAGTAATATTCATATCACTCTCCCCTCCCCAAATAAGTCCTGTGTATTGCCATCCTGTTACCCTGTCTTGCTGTTGATCAGCAGCATCTGCCACATAAGCCCCTGTGTTTCAACTCCGCCTTGGGCATTGCCTGGCCCTCTTCCTCTTTGTGGTGATGGCCCCGTGTCACCGTCTGCCATCTGCAGATGATCTCCTGGGAGGGACATCACCTCTCATGTGACCTTGGTCAACCACAGCTGAGCAAAGTTGCTCTGCCACTGCCTCTTGGTCCTGACCCTTCTTCCGCTCCCAAATCCTGGCTCTCAGCATCACCTTCCTGTACGCAGAGTTTGCTTGACAAAGGGGTCTTCTCCCTTCACGGGGAGCCGTGGACAGGAGGACTGCTTTTCAAAGCCACACCTTCCTCAGAGTGCTGGTTGCCATTAGCGAAAACTCAGACAAGATGCTAGAAATCCTGAGTTTAAAGGAGGAGCCACATGAAACCAGGAACATGAAGCGGGGTTTTCTTTGCCTTGTTCTTTTTTCCCCCGTGTGGCCCAACTACAAGCCTCTTATGTCTGCAACCTTAATTTGCTGGCAAATTAGACTCACTCTATAAGAAAGAAAGAAAAATGATGAGATAAGATAAATGAGATAGTGCATAATTGAAAATATCCAGAAGTCTGTCTTTTCCTCTGGATTTAAATCCTTTAAAGTGAGGTTTGGAAGGGGATAAAGTGTATACTTTCAGTCTATCATTCTCAGCTAGATTATTCATGACATGTAATCAATGTGTATACACACACACGCAAAAGAAACCAACAAAAATAACACGGTCATGGAGGCAAAGAATAAATGGGAATACTCTCTACCAGTGTCGTTAAATAAAAGTTTTATTTTTGGAAAAATTTTAGATTTACCAGAAATTTACAAAAAACTATAAAGCTCTCGTATACCATTCCGCAAACTCCCTCCTAATGTTAAATCTCAGGTAACCAAGTGTGATAGTCAAGCTAGGTTGTCAACTTGACCTGATCTTGACACACCCAAGATTATGTGATTTTGGGTGTGTAACAGCAGATTAAAGAGAAAGCCCTGCCCTGAATGTAGGCAGCAGGATTCTGATAGGTGCGGACTTAGATAAAGAGGGAGAAGCCGCGTAGAGTGCGTGCGACTCTTTCCGAGGAAAACGCATCTGCTCTCGCCTGAGATCGTCGGCCACCGGCTTTGCCGTTCTCTGAAGAGCTTCTTGATCTTCTCGGCCTCCAGCTCTTGGAACTGAAACTCCACCATCGTTTCTCCAAAGAGCTTCCTGATCTTCACGTCTTGGACTGGGACTGAATTAGTGGTTGCTCCGATCCTAAGACTCCAGCTCTTAGACTGTTCGACCAGCTACTGGTTCCTCTGACCCTCCACGTGTAGTCAGAACCTGGGACTACATTGCTTCAAACTGTAAGCCCATCTGATAAATCCCTTTTTTCAAATATACTCATTCTGCGTATTCTGTTAATCTAGAGAACCCTGTCCAATACACCAAGGTACACTTGTCGAAGTCAAGAAAAGAACACTCGTACCAGTACTATAAAATTTGAGTTTACCTGAGTTAGTGACATGATTCTATGGGGTTTGGGATTTGGGAGAAGGAAAGCAGAGAGCAGATGTGTTCTGATCCCATCAATCAGTCGAGGGTGTACATGTTCTCAACACGAACGGTCGTGGCTGACGTCAACCCCGATCACTTGGCTAAGGTGGTGTCTAAGCTTTCTCCTCTGTAAAGTTATTGTTTTTCTCTTTCCATATTCTATTCTTAGGAAACAAGCCATTGTCATTTAAGGTGAGAAGAATTCAGCTCCACCTCCTGAAAGGGAGAGTATACACATAGACCACTTCGAGTTCCTCTGTGAAAGCGACCCCTTTACTCACATTTCTTTATTTATTCAGGCATTCATTGATATCAGTATGACATGAAGAAAAAACCTGATGATCCCATAGCGATCACATATATCAATCGTGTTTTCAGTAACACAGCAATCGTGTGTTGTTTTTCACAGTTTAGTATTTTAACGAATGCTTCTAAGGTATTCTAATCTGCAGTCGTAGTAGTAATGGGTGGTAAGGAGAATTGCTTATCTCCCTCATTTCATGTTTTCTTAAAAAAACTGCACCTCATTCCCTATCTCATAAAGGTGAATAGTTAAAATGGGTAAATCAGGCCTTTCTCTGCACCCACGTAACTGATATTCAGTCCACATTAAGAAAGGGATTTAATGGGATCGGTGAAAGCCTATACTATTTGGAGTCCTTTTCTTGGAGGATGAGTTCATATGGTTAAAAGCACTGTTTTAGCTGAGTGCGGTGGCGCAGGCCTGTGATCCCAGCACTTGGGGCCCTGAGACAGGAGGATCACAGGCTAGAGGACAGCCTCAGAAACTTAGCGAGGCCCTCCACAACTTAGCGAGACCCTGTTTCAAAATAAGAAAATAAACAGGGCTGGGGGTGTAGCTCAGAGGTAGAATGCCTCTGGGCTCAATCTCCAGTAACATACACACTAAAAAGGCACCGTTTTTGTTTAAGATTAGTAAGGCTATTTACATTTCTATACATATTTTAACAATTAATATACTACACATACACACACTAAATCTTAGTCAAATATCCAATAAGCTCAAATTTATCTGGCATTTAATGATATGATGCATGTAACACTAAAAATGGGGAACATACATCAAGATCTATATTTTTAAAACAAATAGTGAAGCCTGTGTTTAGGTCAAGCAATTTGCTGAGTGCACATAGCTCACAAAGACTGAATCTGGCATTCAGACTCCATCCGAGCACACTCCACCAGCTATTTTTTTCTTTTGTGTGTGTGTGTGTGGGGGTTACTGAGGATTGAACCCAGGGGCATTTTACCTCCCAGCTACAGATCTAGCCCTATTTTATTTTTATTTCAAAACAGAGTCTTACTAGGTTGATGAGCATCCTACTACTTGCTGAGGCTGTCCTTGAACCTTCGATCCTCCTGTCTCGGCCTCCCAAGTACTGGGATTACAGGCATGCATCACCATGTCTGGCTTGCACCAGCTATTATTATTGTTATAGAATTAACCTTCATTCTGCACTTGAGCACAGAGAACCCATCAAAGAACATAGGATTAGAAGGCCTACCTTCCAGACTCCAGATCTTCTTTTTTTTTTTTCCTGCTGCACACATCTATGCTCAGTCATTCATGTCAGCCCTACTCTGTTCTTCCCTCATCCCCATTTTCCTCTTTGAGAACTTTCTAGAATTGGAAAAAAATGATGAGCTGTGGACTAGATGGCTCCCACTGTGGTTCATGGGCTCTGGGTAGCAGAGCATGGAAACACTCTAATTCCTGACAAGCCTCACTGATCAAGATACTGTTCAGTTTGGAGAAATGTATAAATGTGGGTGTTTGCTGCCCTTTTCTCGTGGACATTGTGCTGATCGAGACTCTCCAAGCCATGAAGATAATCCTCGTTCTCTTTGCTGTTCTCTTCTTTCTGGCCCCAGGTAAAATGAGCATCTTTACAGGGAAGGTGGTCAGAGGAGGTGGCTCAGACAGAGGGGCTCCCCCTGTGAACACCCAGGCATGATCACCCCTCAGATGCAAAGGCACCGTGGGCTGGTAGCCCCTGGGGGGGAGAGGGATTGGCTGCAGAAGGCGACCCCTCCAATGCATCTTCTATAAATCCTTTGTCACAGGTTTGAATAAATTAAGGGATGTCAGGAAAGATCCCTTATGGTCCAGTCTCATACTCACTAGCAAAAGCAAAAAATGGGCAGAAATTAAAAGGTCTTTAAACCTGTAAAAATATGGTTATTGTATAGAATATAATAGGTAAGGAAGGGAGATGGAGAAAGGAAGAAATGGAAAGGGGAAAGAATAGGATCTATGTCTTATTTATTTATTTATTTATTTATTTATTTATTTATTTTTCCGTGGTACTGGGGATTGAACCTGGGGGAAATCTACCTCTGAGCTACTCCCTCACCCCCAGACCTTTTTATTTTATTTTTTAAAAATTTCAAACAGGATCTCACTAAGTAGCTGAGGCTGTCCACAAACCTGCGTTGGCCACCATGCCTGGTGGGACTGTCTTTCTGTCCCTTGTGGCATTAGGGAAAAATAGCATCCTGTGGGTTGCTATCTGTCAACCACGCACTATAAATCTGGTTACTATGATAAAGTCTCACACAATTAACACGCATTCAGCTCTCAAAGCCAGTGCCTTTGAGGAAAGCTCTGTTCTGTTCTACCTCTAATTTAATGGTGTACAGAGCAATTTGTTTGTTTGTTTGGAAGGTCCTACATACATTGTATAGACACAAAAAGTGAGACTCGGATGGACTTCTCAGAATCCTACAGGTATGTAGGAGCTAGCCAGGGTTGGAGCCCAGCTCTGTCTTGCCAGAGTGAGAGGTGCTTGCGACATTCTTTCCACATCAAACCTCTCTTCTCTCTCTCCTGCTTCTGGCAAGCTCCAAAGGATCCAGTTGCATCTCCCCAAAAAAGGTAGAAGGCAAGCCAGGTCCCTGGGACCTGAGAAAGGGCTTCTCAGAAGCCACAGTGAGTCCAGATCTGTGCCAGATGACAGTGATATGTCATCCCATGTGTCTTGTCCAGAATTTGCACACTGACAGTTCATATCTCGGGTCTGCTTTGGAACAAGCCTGTGTAGCAGATTTTGTGTCGGGATACGGGCATCCAGACCCGCTGCGAACAAGCCGCATTCATCCCACTGGCTCTGATGTACATACTGGAGGCTGAGCAGAGCTATCCTTTTCCGATAGCTGATACTTATTATGTAATTAGTCCACACGAGATTACACAATATAAAATGATCTACTATATCTAAATGGCTCTAACCTATTAATGCACCATATGCACACGAGCGAGCATGCGCGCACGTGCGCGCATACACACACACACACATACACACACACACACACACACACACACACACACACACACACACACGTGTTCAGCATCTCTGCTTGAGTATCTGTGATGGTCCCAGAAGCCTGGTGGGCACAGATGCTCTTTTTTCCAGGAGCTGCCTGGTTCACCACTGTGAGTCGGATTTCGTACAAGGGTTCCTTGACAAAGGATTCCTGTACCTCTAGTCTGAGCTAATCTTGCAGCATTATGAGGGAAGAGGAAATATTTCCCCTGCCATCTCATCTCCTGGCAGGTTGAGGCACGATGCGGGCTTGTAAGGAAATGTTTGCTGATGTGATGTGACTCTACCTGGTAACTAGACACATCTGAGAAAGAATTGATCCAGGCGGCTCTTTCCCTTGTGTAGCCAAGAATGCATTTTTTGATGAGAGATGCTACAAGCTTAAAGGGAAATGCATGAATTCTTGTCAGAAAAACGAAGAGCTTGTTGCGCTCTGCCAGAAGTCTATGAAATGCTGCCTGACCCACCAGCCATGTGGGAAGGACCTCGACTACTCTAATGATTGAAACTGAAGAGTTGGACTTTCCACGACCCAGCTCCTTGTTTTCACTCTGGCCTCTGCGGTAAGCAGATACTTCAGTAAAAATAAATGATGGTTTTTGATCTGTTTGTCAAGTGTTTCATTGAGAAGGGAAAACATGACTAGTTAACTTCCTTTTTTTTTTGCAGTACTGGGGATAGAACCCAGGGGCATTCTACCTCCAAGCTACACCCCCAGCCCTATTGTTTTTATTCTTTATTTTGAAACAGGGTCTCACTAAGTTGCAGAGGGCCTCACTAAACAGCTGAGGCTGGCCGCGAACCCAGATCCTCCAGTCTCAGCCTCCCAAGTACAGGGATTACAAGCGTGCGCCACCACGCCTGGCTAACTTCCTTTTTATAGCCCCTGGTGCTACTAATTTGATCTCCGTTTTTACAATCTTTCCAGGAAGATCACATAAGTAGAATCATGTGGAATATGAACTTTGGGGACTGGCTTTTTATTTTCACTCAGCGTAATTCTCTGGAGATTCATCCAGGTCATTGCATTTATTAATCTTTTTTAAATTGTTGAATACTGGCCCCAAAATATAGGTGCAACATAGTTTCTCTAAACATTCATCCCTCAAAGGACATTTGGATTGTTTCCAGTTTTCTGCTATTGCATATAAAGCTGCTGCTAGCAGTAATGTGTATAGTTTTTTGGGTGAACATGACTTTTCATTACTTTGAGATAAATGTCCAGGATTGAGATCGCTGGGTTATATGGGAGTTGAAAGTTTACTTTTTAAAAAAATGCCAAACACTTTCCCAGAGTGGCTTGCCACTCTTCATCCTCACTGCACGTGCGAGAGCGACCTACTTCATCCACATTCCAGCGGCACCTAGTGCTGTCACCGCTACACAGAGAAGTGATTCTACCTTGTTATTAATAAAAGCTGCTATTTTAATTTTAGCCATCTTGATAAGTGTATGCTGTCAGGTCATTGTGATTTTAATTTATACTTCCCTCAAACTTTATCTTTTACATCTATCTTTTCATGTGCTTATTTGCCATCTTATATCCTCTTCAGGGAAATGTGTATTTCTTGTCCATTTTCCTTCCTTCCTCCCTTCCTTCCTTCCTTCCTTCCTTCCTTTTCTTCCTCTTCTTCCTCTTCTTCTTCTTCTTCTTCTTCTTCTTCTTCTTCTTCTTTTCTTTCTTTCTTTCTTTCTTTCTTTCTTTCTTTCTTCCTTCTTTCCTTTCCTTTCCTTTCCTTTCCTTTCCTTTCCTTTCCTTTCCTTTTTTTCTTTCTTCTCCCTTCCCCTTCCTTTCCTTTCTTTCATGTTGGGGGGAGGTACTAGGGATTGAACCCAGGGGGAGTTATACCTGTGAGCTACACCTCAGCCCTATTTTATTTCTTATTTTGAAACAGGGTCTTGCTAAGTTGTTGAGGGTCTTGCTAAATTGCTGAGGCTGGCCTCGAACCTGCAATCCTCTTTTCTCAGGCTTCCAAGTACAGGGATTATAGGCATGTGCCACCATGTACCCAGTTTCCTGTTCATTTTCTGATAGGACTGTTTACTATTGAGTTTTGAGAGGATTTATAATATACTTTTGATATTATTCACTTATCATATGTGTGCTTTACAAATATTTTCCCCTGTTCAAAGCTTGTGTTTTATTCCTTTTTACAGGGTCTTTTGCAGCACAAAATACTTAAATTTTGAAGTCAAATTTGTCAGTTATATTTTTACACATCATGTCTTTTGGGGTCAAGTCTAAGAATTCTTTGCTTAGGTATTGATGGTGAGGATTTTCTCCTATGTTCCTTTCTAAAATTTGTATAGTTTTACATTTAAGTCTATGGGCAATTTTCTTAATTTTCCATTGGACTAAAGTTAAGAATTTTTCATTGATTTGGTAAAGTATACTTTTTGTAAACAGAATTGAAATGTGTACATTTTATAAACAGATTTGAAATATGTCCTTCCTGAATGATCCCTCCAGTATTTGGAAACTATTAGAGACTATAATTACTTTCAATGCACTATAGTTATTTCCATAAATTGAAAAAATCTGTTATCCTTATAACAGGACACAATTAGAAACCTTGGTTATATTACCAAGTCTTTGACTGGAATAGCATATTTGAGAATTTGCATAGAACCAGATATTCAGCAAGATCTATAGATAATGCAGGCAAAGTCTGATGGTAAAGTCTTTGACTTGGCTTCCCAGCATGGAGAAGCTTTTAAAATTCCTTATTAAGCTGGGTGTGGTGGCGCATGCTTGTAATCCCAGTACTTGGGAGGCGGAGACCGGAGAATCTGGGTTCGCAGCCAGCCTCAGCTACTTAGTGAGGCTCAACTACTTAGTGAGGCTCTCCGCACTAAGACCCGGTTTCAAAATAAAGTATAAAAAAAAATAGGGCCGGGGGTGTAGCTTGGAGGTAAAACGCCTCTGTGTTCAATCCCCAGTACCACAATAAATAAATAAATAAATAAATAAATAAATAAAATTCCTTATTAAGCTGGGTGTGGTGGAACATGCCTGTAATCCCAGTACTTGGGAGGCTGAGATAGGTAGATCGCAGGTTTGAGGACAGCCTCAGCAAGTAGTGAGACTTTCATCTAGTGAGACCCTGTTTCAAAATAAAAATAAAATTGGGCTGGGAGTGTAGTTTGGAGGTAGTATGCCCCTAGGTTCCATCCCCAGTATCAAATAAATAAGTAAAAAATAAAGAAATAAAATTCCTTATTAAAAATTCCTTACTAAAAGTTCTAGCAAAGCAGTCTTAAAAAGATCCTATATATGATCCATTGTTATTTTTATTGAATTTATGTAAATAACCGGGGCAAGTTTAATGAGTTTACCTATTTCACAGATTAGAGTTGCTGTGATTTTATTTGGTCAAAATGGGGTTGACCATAGAGAGAAAAACTGTTTCAGTAAAAATCCACAGTGTACCCATTATTAGATTCTATCTATATTCATGGTCTTTGAGGTTTTGTTATTTACCTGCAAATTGCCCTGTGCCTGAAGCCTTATAATCTGGATGGATGATTTGATGTAAACTTCAAAAACAGCCTTCATACCCGATAACTCATGGGCTATGTCACACAGTTCACCCGGTGTCATAACCAAAGACATTCAGAGTGTACACCAGGAAAATCACTGGATTACAGCTACCATCCTCCTCCCACCATCTAAAGATACTTTGAGCTCAAACATAGACATTTTTCTGTCTAACTGCCGCTGGACTCAGACACTGTTTACAATCTGTTATGGTCATGAAGCTTTGTTTCTGTTTGTTTCATAGAAACCCCCCTTGCTTTGGATTAGTTTGATTTATGGGGGCCTTGGCTAAGGAGCACACTCCAGTGTCTTCACCAAGAACATGACTCTTGGTGGTCACCATCGATGGCTGTCCTCCTGATGGCCATCACTGTTCTCTCTAGTGTGTGATCTTCTCTCAAAGGTCTTGAGTGCATGTTGGCAGTCATTGAAGGGTGCCCAATGGTCTCACTGCCATGAGAGCAAGCCAACGTGATGCACAAAAGAGGCGAATTCCTTCCATGACTCTGATCTTGCGACTTAGGAATTCCTCACCATGCTTCTTTCCACAAAGACAGATCCTTCACGATGGTGTCAGAGAGCAGTGCTTATAGCCGAGTCTTGCTCAAATGACTAAATGGGAGGCCGTTCAACTGACGTGACTCCACTGACCAGGATTCCTATGTCAGCAAAGTAGAACTCAACTCAATGGAAATGGTAAAACAAACCATTAACCAACCAGAAACTGCCAGCTAACTTCTAACTAGGGACTTCCTGCTGGGCTGATGGCAAAAAGGCTACTGATCCACTTTAACTAGATATTTTCTTTTATGTATACTATTATGTTCATCCTGTAAAGGGTTTCCCCTCTTGCCCCTTTGAGGGGGGGGCACAATGCTGTGGTCTGGAGCTGCCCAATTCATGAACTGCTGTCTGCTTAAATAACGTTTTTTAAAATGTTAAAATGTCTAACTTAATATTTTAACATTTCATTTATACAGACCTTTGATTTCTTTCATCAGAGTTTTGTATTTCTCTGCATATAGATCTTGTATATCTTTGGTAGACTTGTATCTAAGAATTTAATTATTTTGGTGTCATTGCAAATGATATTGCATTTTTTAGTTCAAATTTCAATTGTTTATTGTTGGCCTATAGGAAAACAATTTATTTTTGTACTTTTGATTTTATCTCACAATTTTGTTATACTTGATTGTCATTTCCAGGTTGTTTATTAACTATTGATTCTTTTTTTTTTTTTGGTACTGGGAATAGAACCCAGAGGCATTCTACCTCCGAGCTACACCCCCAGCCCTATTTTTTTATTCTTTATTTTGAAACTGGGTCTCACTAAGTTGCAGAGGGCCTCACTAAGTAGCTGAGGCTGGCCACAAACCCGGATCCTCCGGTCTCAGCCTCCCAAGTACTGGGATTACAAGTGTGCGCCACCACGCCCAGCTTATTAACTATTGATTCTTTGGAACTTTTTATATAGATTATCATGTCATAAGTGAACAAAGACACCTCTTCCCTCCCAAATATGTACATTTTCATTTCTTTTTCTTGTTTTGTTGCATTAATTTCCAGTTGAGGATTGATGCATGTATGAGGCTGAGTGGTATTGGTGTTTGAGAGAAATATAATTAAAAACATAATCTTCTTCTAGCCCAGAAACCCTCACCACAATGGTAGTGGATAAAGAAAATGCTTCTCTTATTCAATAAACTTTAGACCAGAGTGCGCTGTATATCACAGGCAATGTGCCAACAGATTCAAAGACAGAAAGAAATCTAATGCCCTTCTACATCTAAGCAGATGAACCCATTACACACCTGATCTCTAGACTGTTTATGTTAATGCCCTCTGGTGCTTCCAGTTTCTGCCGCGAGAAGAGTGTCCCTCTGCCCATTTGCAACATGAATACCACTGTCACCTTGGGCTGCTTCCAGGTGGTGAATGAGCACACTGTGGATCTAGAGCTGGGGCAAGCCTGCTGGTGTAGGGCTGTCTTTGCTCTGGGGTTCCCCATTGCTGAGGTTTTCTGCACTGCAGTCTTAGATTCTCTTCTCCCCACCCCAACCTTTTTATAAGTGCCACTTGCACCATGGCCTGAAGACATTCCCGTTGCCATCTTATTCCCTCTTCCCTTTATCCTTCACAGGCATTCCCCAATATGTTTATTTCCCAATATGTTAATTCCTCTTGATGGCTGCTTCTAGGAGGACCCAAATGGGCACATTTGATGATCCTCAGTTGTCTATCACATTACTGTCCGAGGAGACTGGTTCTGAGTGGTTGCTTTACAGGTCACTCTAGCTGCTAGTTTTCACTGAGACTGTCTGAGAAAAGTGCTATCTGTCAGGCTCTGTCTAACCTGTACCCAGAATGAGGAGCATTCATCCAAGGAGGTCAGCTTCCAAAGCTGGACATTTTTACTTGCTCCTAAATACTTCGTTAATTAAAAAATAAAGTTATCTGTTGTTTTGCCTAAAAGCCAATGGCAGAAGCCTATGCACTTGCTGTATGTTTTGCCTGTGGGCAGGGGTAGGGGGGTTAAATCCAAGGACCTGTGCTCTCCAGAAGGATAAAGAGTAAGACCCCATGTTAGTTGGTGCTATTGTTAGAAATAGACCATTCCAATAAATCCTCCCCTTTTGACCTCTCTTCTCACTCTTGTTCTTTCACTCTGAGCCCCAAGCTAGTCTGATGTTCCACAGCCAGACACATTCCCTTTGTGGATGCCCACCATAAAGTATTCTTGATTAGCATCGGTTGCTGATCTGCATGCTTTCTAGCCCAGAAATGTGATGAGAGCCCTCATGCTTTTATAACCTCCCACAGGCCATGCCATTCTTCTTCCTGACAGTCTTTGTTTCTAGTTTTTATTTCAGAGGGGCCTCGGGAGTGACGCCCATTAACCCCACTCACCCACATGACTGTCCACAAGAAGGTAAATTTCTAAAATTTACCTGGAGCGATTTAATGCCAGTTCTGATGCAACAGAACGGCAAGTACTTTCACCAGAATCACAGAATGTCAAGGGCGAAAGCTATCTTAAAGATCATCTCTTCCAATTCTTGCCTCAGATGCAGGAGCCAACGAAGTGACTTGGGTTTTCCATACAATAGCCCCCTTCCCTGGGCACTGCTCAGCTAGCATTTCTAATGTCCAGCACTGCCCCCCACCTGTGTCTTGGTGTGTACGCACCAGGGAACGCGGGCCTTGGGCAAGCTTCAGTAGTCAGGAGCCACTCTGCCCATAAATAGAGCTGCTGTTCTCAGGCTGGGGTAACTCCTACCACCCGCTTCTTCTCTGCACCAGCCTTGACTATGAGGATCCTTGGGCTGCTCTTAGCCATTTATCTTCTACTCATCCAAGACCCTCCAGGTAAAAAGGGACTCTCAGGTTGGAACGCATACAGTTGCAGAAGCCAGGAGGAAGGGAAAAGTTTTGATTTAAACAAATAAATCCTGAAGGAGGCAGCAACCTTCTTCAATCACCCCATTTACCTCTTTGCCCTCACTGAATTCATTAGTAAAACACTGTAAGTAGGAGTCCACATAGCTACCCCCCAGCTCAAGGAGAAAAACAAAGCAAAGAGGTAGGGATGGGGCATCTTAGATGTCGGGGACAGCCTAAGGCCACCCATGGTAGGAATTGTCTTGGACTCCGGGTGATGGAGACTCACCGACCAACTTTTCTACATTGTAGACCATCTGCAATTATCCATTGCTGATTTTGTGAAACAAGTTCCCTTCTCCCACCTGCCCCCTTCTGAACAGCTTCGATCTGCAAAGAAAGGACCCTTGCCTTAAATTTGACACCTTTTCCTATCAAGTTGGAATGCTAGGATGAAGAAGAGTGCAGTGGTTTTAGTAGGCAAAAAATGATAATAATTTATTGATAACAAATAGTAAGCACTGTTGAACTCAGGAGAGCCCAGAAGCAGGCTTGACAGCAGAGTGGAAGACAAAAATGGATGGAAGGGCCATCTGCTCAGAGGCACTTCCCCACACCCAGCAGAAACCAGGTCGGGAGGGCGTCAGGAGTGCACCTGGTATCAGGAATGTGTGGTGGCCGCAGGCATGGCTGTGTGTGGTCCTCTGTGCAGAAGTTTGGCTTTGCAGATCTCTGCTTCCCCTGAGTCCTGTGCCCTCCTCCACCCCACCAGTCCATTTTCCATAAAACCTTGCCCAAAGATAAGTGACCATTTGAATGCTCCTGCCCCTTCTGCTTTGTGGGAAATGGACTGATGGGGAGAAGGACTCGGTCCTAGTTCCTGCTGGGTGAGGGGAGGTACCTCTCTGCAGAGGGCCCTTCAATCCTCTTTGCTCTCCACCTTTACCATCAACCCTGCTTCTGGGCTCTCCTGGTACTTCTTAAGGAGATACCAGTTTGGCATGTGAGGTAACGGGTTTCAGAAGCTGCTTTCAGCCTCAGAGAGCACACCTGAGACCCAGTAACACAGTGCACATCTCCTGCCACAGAGCTGGAGCATGCATGGTGGAGGATGAGGGCACAGAAATGGTACATGCGTTTGAAGATGTGGCTCAGGGTCAGATCAAGATAGCTTTGTAGAACCAGCAAGGAGCTTGGTTGGATTTAATCAAAATGTAGTGGTCAGCTTTTGTATGGATTTTAAGAAGGGGTGTGACATAGACTGGTTTATTCTTTAGAAAAGAAATCATAGCCAGGTGTGGCGGTACATATCTGTAATCCCAGTACTTGGGAGGCTGAGACAGGAGGATATCAGGTTCAAAGCCAGCCTCAGCAACTTAGTGAGACCTTGTTTCAAAATAAAAAATAAAATAAAAGGGCTGGGGGTGTAGGTGGGAGGTAGAATGTCCCTGGGTTCAATACCTAGTACCACAGAAAGAAAGAAAGAGAGAGAGAGAGAGAGAGAGAGAGAGAGAGAGGAAGGAAGGAAGGAAAGAAGGAAGGAAGAAGAAAGAAAGAAAGAAAGAAAGAAAGAAAGAAAGAAAGAAAGAGATTCAATACCTAGTACCACAAAAAGAAAAAGAGAAAGAAAGAAAGAAAGAAAGAAAGAAAGAAAGAAAGAAAGAAAGAAAGAAAGAAAGAGAAATAGAGAAAGCTGGCTGGGTAGCAGAGGATGAAGCCAACCAGCTAGGGAAGGGGGAGGGTGAGAGTATCGGGGAACACTCCCGGGCATACACGCTGCATCACCCCCAGCAATCTCTGCACTTGACAGTCGTCATTCCCCCCCAAAGCCTGTCGTCAAAGTCTTGCCTTCCCTTCCTAGCACACGATTAATCCTAGTGACTTATCCTGTTGTCTAGTGAGAAGTGATCTTGAAACAGACCGAATATGTGGCTACGGGACTGCTCGCTGCCGGAGGAGATGCAAAACGCAGGAACACACCATTGGAAGATGTCCCAACACCTATGCATGCTGCCTGAAAATGTGGGACAACAGCTTTCTGAATAGTGTGAAGTTCTGAACCCAGGGGTGCTGCTCTCTGTGCCTGACCCTCCCGAGCCCTGACAGCAAGGAGCAACCACAGATCCAGTCAGCAGACAAGGTTTGCTGAGTGACTGAGCGATGCAAAGCCAGTGTAGAAGATGGTGCAGAACACAGGACCAAAGCCTTCCCAGCCCCCCTGAGAGTGCCTTTTCTGGTTGTGATTAGGGAATATAGCAGTTCAGGTTAACTATGAGTTTTGACACTTTAAAAACTGACCACGCTGGGCATGGTGGAGCACACCTATAATCCCAGTACTTTGGAGGCTGAGACAGGAGGATCACAGGTTCAAAGCCAGCCTCAGTGACTTAGTGAGGCTCTCAGAAACTTGGTGAGACTCTGTTTCAAAATAAAAAATAAAATGGGCTGGGGGTGTAGCTTGGAGCTAAAATGCCCCTGAGTTCAATTCCTAGAAGTACCAAAAAAAAAATCCTGAACAAAAGTATAAAAACATATGTATCTGTATATATAAACAGCCTTAAGCTTAAGTGAAATATCAGTTTTTTGGCTTAAATTATACCAATTTATCTGGACAACACTGGTTTTCTTTCTTTTTTTTTGGTGGTGGTACTGGGATTGAACCCAGGGGCATTCTACCTCCGAGCTACACCCCAAGCCCTATTTTTTTATTCTTTATTTTGAAACCGGGTCTCACTAAGTTATGGAGGGCCTCACTAAGTAGCTGAGGCTGGCGGCGAACCCGGATCCTCCGGTCTCAGCCTCCCAAGTACTGGGATTACAAGGGTGTGCCACCACGCCCGGCTAACACTGGTTTTCTTTTCTAATTAGATGTTCTGTTTTAGCAGTTATATGTCTATTGTTAATTAAAATGGAAAATAAATAAATATTAAGTACAGCGTGTCCAGGATGCAGTATGTTTCAAAACACAGACCTCTGGGACGAAAAACAAAATACAAAATAGACCCCCAAAATAGACCCCATGCCGTGAGAAGCTTGATGACCCCTTGGTAACCCAAGGGGCTGAGCACTGGGTGCCTGTGGCTGTCATACCCAGCAGAGGGCAGCAGCGAGCAGCTCTGCCGCGGGAGGCGGCTAACAGGTGGCTTCCTGCTCATCATCCTGAAAGCTGGTAAAGAAAGTGGGGGAATAAACCCCCCTGGTCTTCCCAACACAATAGAGACAAAGGACGGGTGGGAAGCTGCTTCTTGACTGAATCGAAGAGAAAATACTAGCAACTTACAAGGGGCCAAAATGTTTTTTTCAATTATGAGAATTTAGGCAAATAAATACATAAATAAATAAAAGTAGCAGGCAAGGAGAAGACATACCATTCCTGTGATAAATTATACTTGCTCCTCTGTGATCACTAAGAATTTTTTTTCTTTTTTTATGGACATAGCAATTGGATATATTTATGCAGAACAGTGTGATCATTGACCCATATATACGATGTGTGATGTATAAATTAGGGTGATTAACATTTCCTCCTCCTTCAAAATTCATCATTTATGTGTGTTGGGAGCCCTGGAACTCCTTTATTCTAGATATTATAACATATATAAGCCAGGCATGGTGGTACATGACTGTAATCCCAGTAATTGGGAGGCTGAGACAGGAGAGTCGCAGGTTCATGGCCAGCTTCAGCAACTTAGTGAGACCCTGTTTCAAAATAAAAAAACAAAATAGGGCTGAGGGTGTATCTCAAATGTAAAATGCCTCTGGGTTCAATCCCTGGTGCCACAAAAATAAATAAATAATATAAAATATATAATAAATTGTTGTAAACTATAGTCACCCTACCATACTATAGAACACTAGAACTTATTGCTTCTGTCTAACTGTGTTTTGGTACCCTTTATCCAACCTCTTTCTATCCACCCACCCCCCAGCCTCTTTTAAGAGGGGAGAGGTGAAATTTATCTTAAGACCTATTCAGAGAAAGAGAGAGATCTAGTTGTTTTGGGCTCAATTTCTTTCTCTAAATTAGATCAAATGATTTGAATGGATGAGAAGATTGTTAGAGCTGGTCAGTGGTTATTGGAATATGGTTGTCTTTTGATTCTTGATTCATCCCTATTAATATCTTTGTTTTCTTTTTTATCTTTATGGGGAAGAAAAAAATGTAGAAATAGTTGCCTATGTATGCTAACATTTGTATCGCTTTTCTCAAAGATCCTAGTTTCAGGCTTAAATAATTACAGATCTCACAACTGTGAGAAATAGTTACTAAAGTCTGAATGTGTAGGTGACAGAATGAGAGAAATCTTTTTTTTTTTTTTTGAGGTACCGGGGATTGAACCCAGAGGCGTTCTACCTCCGCGCCACACCCCCGGTCCTATTTTTTATACTTTATTTTGAAACCGGGTCTCACGAAGTTGCGGAGGGCTTCACTAAGTACAGAGAGAGAGAGAGAGAGAGAGAGAGAGAGAGAGAGCGCTGAGGCTGGCCGCAAACCCAGATCCTCCGGTCTCCGCCTCCCAAAGTACTGGGATTACAAGCATGCGCCACTACGCCTGGCGAGAGAAATCTTTACTTAGAGTTGAGTAGCTATTTCCTTTCTTGACCATCTATTTTCTTCCAGTGTCAAATGTCAGAATCTGATGGAATAAATAAATAACAAAACTTAACCTGGGCCAATTGCGTGCCATCTCTGTCATTGTCACTAATATCCCCTTCGAATCAGGAGATTTCCAAATGCCCTAAAAGGATGAGAATGATGCCCATGCCCACCCCCGACCAGCACCTCCATGCCCCATGGCGTCGAGTCCCTCTAGAGACCTAAAAGCAGCCATTACTATGTTAGGTTGCTGCGACCCTTGTGAGTCCACAGCCTGAACCTTCTGCACTTTCTAGTTGCTTCCCCAGATGTCCAAGTCTCTGTTGCCTTTTTCTCTATCCACTTCTTGCTTTCTCCAGATAGAGTAAAAGTATTTTCATTTACGCAAATGGTCCAAAACATTTTCTCTGTGTGGATCAAAATGCTCATGCAGAGGAGACGTACGGGATAAGCACTGCCCATGGTGACCCTTCCCAGAACTCACTGATGCCGTATTGAATGTTCTAGGATGCTAAAACTCTTGGACCAAAGCCTATGCTAGGCTGGTTTAGTCTGAAACGCCCTGCCCGAGTTGTATGTGCCTGAGACAGTGCAGCAAAACAAAAACGTGTGCCGGGTAAGAAGATGAAAGAGAAAAGGAAGACGAACCTTTATCACTCCAAGAGAAAACTGAGACTCAATTGGGATTGCAGAACTTTTCTGTTGTTGTTCAGAGAATTGAATTGGACCCAGCAACAGGACATGCCTTGGGGAAAAAGAAGAAGAAAGGGGGGAGGAAAAATTAAAGACTCAAATAAATCAAAGTAAAAGAAGAAAGGGTCAACTGAGATGAAGGAGAAGAGAGTGCATGCACATCAGGGAAACAGGGAGAGAGGCTGGGGAGAAGAAAGGGCAGGCGTGAAAAATTTGAATGGCTTTGGGAAAATATAGAATTTTAGGAAAGGGAAAGTAGCAGTTTAAATAATGCCATATATATGAAATTATCAATACCAATCTCAATGACATGTATGGGGCAGGGGAGGGAGTGGAGTGGGATACGGAAGGAAACACCACGTGCTGTGTGCAGGTGTATCCCTATCACTCTATACCTCATTATGATGTATAATTACAATGCACCAATAAAAGTATTTAAAAAAAAGAATTTCTAAAACCAGGACAAATCTGGTGTGTCTTGTATCTTTATGCATGACTTTTTTTTTATGGTACTGGGGATTGAACCCAGGGGCATTCTACCTCTGGGCTACACACTCTTCCCTTTTTATTTTTTATTTAGAAACGGGGTCTTGCTAAGTTGCAGAGGACTTCACTAAATTGCTCAGGCTGGTTGCGAACCTGCGATCCTCCTGTCTCAGCCTCCCAAGGACTGGGATTACAAGCATGCGCCTTCGTGCCCGGCTTATGTGTGACTTCTTACACGACTATAAGTATGTTCTGCAGACAGAATAGAAGAGGGATGGCAGCTTGATTTATACCACCTGTTTTCATGAATTGCCGGGCTATCGAGAAGTAATTGAGAAACTGGCGATTCTGTGATAATTAGATATTCGTTTGCCTTTTATCTTCCTCCTACCCTTCTTCTTCTCTGTTCAAGGCATTCAGGCAGATTTTTCACTCCCTGAAAAACGATGGCTCAAGTGTTTGTTTTCGAGCAGGGCGGCCAGTGCGCCCTCTGGTGCCCTTGGGACTGAGAACGCTTCTCCTCCCACACTTGGGGCCCACGAGCTAGCACAGCTCTTTAAAAGGACTGGCTGCTGCCTGCCCACCCCGGGCCTTCCCATCCAGCGACAGTCCCCTCTGCAGATATGAAGCAGCCATCCCTCCTGCCCGTCGCCAGCCTTCTCCTTGTGATCCTGCTGTGTCCAGGTAAAACAGAAGGTGGCCTTGGCCTGGGGGCTGGTGTCTCCCTGCAATCGTCACTTGGGGTGTGGAAGTCTGGGCTGGCCAGTGAGACACTAAGTCTCATTTTCCCTATGGGCCTTTGGAGCAAAAGTCTCTGAGCTAGGTTCTTAGACACTTTGAACATGCCGATGGCCCTGGCTGCTCAAGGGAGAGGGTCCCTCCTCTGTTTTCTTATTTTCTTTTTTTTTTGTGTGTGTGGTATCGGGGACTGAACCCAGGGGCCTTCTACCTCTGAGCAACACACCCATCCCTATTTGTTATTTTTTATTTTGAAACAGGGTCTCACTAAGGTGCGGAGGGCCTCACTAAGTAGCTGAGGCTGGCCACGAACCCAGATCCTCCTGTCTCAGCCTCCCAAATACTGGGATTACAAGCGTGCACCATCACGCCTGGCTCCTTTTCTTATTTTTCTTTACCATTCTTTTCCCCTTATAGAGAAGGACATTAAGTTTTACAGAACCTCAGCATCTGCATTGGTGATGTCTCAGGGGAATGCGCACCTTGGCTTGGCTGAGGTGCTCAGACCTCTGTTCCCTGCATATCATCTCTCTCTCTCTCTTTTTCTCTCTCTCCATTCACATACACACGCACACATGCACACACACACACACACACACATACACACACACACACACATACACACACGCATGTACGCACCTGTATACAAATCTGCACACAGACAAGTAAAACTTACACCCTTTCAATCTCAACCCATTCCATCCTCACCCACCTTCTCTCGCCCCTCAGAAGCACCCCACCTTCATGAATTTGCTGAGTAGAGAGCTCCAAACATCCTCCGCTGTCCATTTACATTTCCACAGGGTTCTCCAGAGCCCAGGCTGCTAACCACTCCGGCACGGAGGCTCCCGGCAACCCCAAGGAAGGAGCTCCCGCACAAGAAGCAAACGGGTCTCTCGTGTCACACCACCAAGCCAAGCGCTTCTTGCCACCACGCACGCTCCCTTATCCTGGTAAGGCAGGTGGCGCTGAGTGCGACAAGTTCATCCACTTGGGAAATGTTGAATGAATGCCATGGGATGGTGACTGTGTGCATGGAGTCAGTGAGCAGTAGTTGTCTGGGGAAGACAGTGTGGGTAGCTCAGTCGGGCTTACCTGTTCTGAAGGCCATAGTGGGTTTATTTATTTATTTATTTTTTTGGCAGTAGTGGGAATTTAACCCCGGAGTGCTCTGTGACTGAGCTACATTCCCATGCCCTTTTTTATTTTGAGACAGGGTCTTGCTATATTGTCCAAGTTGGCCTCAAACTTGTAATCCTCCTGCCTCAGTTTCTCAGGTTGCCAGGATTATAGGTGTGTGCCAGTGCGCGTGGCAGCCTCTGTGGGGGTTTGATCACCGAGGGTCTCATGAAACATGGGCCTATTGAGGGGCCAAGAGGTGAATTATCAAAGGCTACTTCTATCCTCTCTGACATGACCCAAACGCAGTAGCCAGAGGAGACGATATTGCTAGATCATTCTCCTCCAGCCAGGTTGGAGCCCTACCCGTTCCCTTGGCCTTGGTGTCATTCACTCTGCAGGAAATTACTGAATGTCTGCTAAGTGCCAGGCACCAAATGAGGTTACGAGGATGCTTCCTGGGGATGGGGTCAAGAGCACACTGTGCTGTCAGTGAGCAGGGGTGGGGTACAGGGAATGGCAAAGGTTCTCGAGCCCAGGCCACTCCTCTGGACTCTTCTGGACAGCTCCTAGTCCTTCCCTGGCCCTGTGCAGGGCCAGCTTCATCTCCACAAGGCTTGGAGGAAACAGTAGTTCCTGGGCTACTCTTATTTCCAAACACATTGCGGACCCTGAAACAGGGAAAACCAGATCTGAAGCTCAGAGGACAGCAACAACAGCAGGGGGATGGCAAATCGCCAGTGAAATCAGCAATTAAACTTCAATTTCAGCAATCAGCTTCAACTCCTGCTCCATCCTACCCTAGCCACGGTGCCAGAGGACCCTCTAGACTGGTTCTCTCCCCAAGAGAAGGGAAAACGCACTTGTTACTCCACAAATATAAACAGGACCAACACTAGGCATGTGTCAGTTACTTCAACAGTGTTTTATGAGACAAGATTATGACCTCATTTGACTAGCGAAGGAACTTAGATCTAAAAGGAGCAGAACCATATATTTGGAACTGTACTGATGATTTAGAATTTGAAACGATGAACTACAGAAAGTTGTTGTGTATCCATTTCCACCCCCACCTTATCCTTAAGAGCTAAAATGACCACTGTTTGATGCATAAGATAGTTTTAAGCATGTCTGTAGCATTGGTTTTTAGCATGTTGACTATTTCTTTATACAGAAGCTGAACCAATTTTCAAGATAGTCAACTGTAGGAGAAGTCAAGGCTACTGTCAAGAATATTGTAATTATAAGGAAACACAAGTTGGCTACTGCTCTAAAAGGAAAGACCCCTGCTGTTTGCGCAGTGTCTGATGTGACTGATATTGGAAACACAGCCTCCTCCCCTTCTCTGCTCTTCTGGGTCATTATCAATCCAGGTGCAGATATTTTCAGAGAAGCGACTAAGCGGAGAGAGTCTGAGGCATTACCATCCATGCCGGGCAGTCTAAACATTTTATTGTGGCAAAATAAATGACCAAACTGACTACACAGGATCTTACAGGAACTGTCTTAGCTTGAGATGTCCATCTTCAAAATCACATAATTTCTTCTCCTAGAGGTGTCTGTAATAAATGTTCATGGAAACCATTCAAATAATGTGTTCTTTTATTTAACAAGTTTTTTTAGTACCTATTTTTTGTTTTAAGCACTGAGAGGTGTTGTGAATTGGAAACATGAATAAGATATGTGGGGAGACAAATATCTAAACAAATAAAATGCTACACATGCTATAATGTAGATATGGGCAAGGCAATACATGCATCAGATAAATATCAGAGAATTAAGAAAGCATTCCTGGGGAAATCTGAGGGCTTTGGAGGATGATTAGAAATCTGTTAAGTTGGGAGAGGGGGCAGGGTACAGGAGATGGTAAGGAGACATGAAAGTGCAGTCTGTTAACTAAATTATGAGAAGTCCCGCATAGTTGCAAAAGAGAGAGGTCCACTTTTAGTAGGAAATGAAGCTGGTGTAAGAAATGCTGTGAAACCGTCAAGGCAGACTGACATTATACCTTGGACTGCTAAACAAGGGTGGGCTATCGGGTCCTCCAGGAGAGCGACATAATCATATTTGCAGTTTTTAGATGTTCATTCTAACAACAGAACTAGCAATGGGATGGAAATGGATGAGATTAAAGGCAGAAAGACCAGAAAGGAGATGATCACAGCAGTTGAAGTTCAAGGAGATCCATTCTGACTAAAGTAGAGATAACAGAAGCGAGGAAGATAAGAACCAGAGAGGGTACAAAGACCCCAGGTTCACAGATCTGGTGACAGGGAAGAAGGAATACCAATGGAATAGAAAGATTGTGTGAACCAGTGCGACCCATACAGCACAAGGGGGTGCACGGAGAAAGATGGCCTTTGGACAAGTTGAAATTGAAGGCATTCACAAATGTCCAGGGAGGAGTTGAATGGACTCATGTGCATCCCAGGAGAGAGGAGAAGATGAGAAATACAAATACATTTGCTGGTAGATGCTAACAAATCTGTCATGACAGTTGGCTTTCTGGGAGAACACAAATCTAGAATCCAGAGAGACGGCTTTGGATGGGGGTCAATGCTGAAGAATGCAAATGTTTAAGCGAGGTACAGAAAGTGGGGAAACATGGAAAGAGATGCGGAAGCGGGGTGGGAAGTGACTTACCTGAAACAGTACCATTCTAGAAGAGGAGGATGGAGAAAGTCTGGTGGAATGGAAGGCAGTGCTGAACGAAGTGATGCCCGAGACCACAGTAGGTCATGTGGGAAACAGTGCGGGATGCCCATCGGTCCCTCCATGTTTTTCAGCCATAACATCTAGTTAAGGGATCCGTCTCCTGGCTTCTAGACTTGAGTTCCATTATCAATTTAGCCTTGCATAATTTAGCCTTAGGATGTCAGTGTCCCTTAAGTGAGAACAGAAATGTATTCAGGAAACCTTTTGGAAGTAAGAGCTAAAAAGCACGATTAAGCTTGGGAGTAGAGTGGGAGAGTGTGTCTATGTGAGGAGACGTGTTTAAAGGAAAAATAAAGCTGAGATGGAGAAAAACTGCCTTCCCTGCAAAAAGTACATTGCCATTATCCTGAAATCCAGTGACACCTCTCTTCGCTTTCACTCATTCATTCAGTCATTCGACAAATATCCAGTGAGCATCTTCTCTGCCCCAGGTATCATTCTAGGTGCAAGAGATTCAATAATAATAATAATAATAATAATAATAAATAAAACCCCTCGCCCTCCCATCAGCAGTATATTAAAGTATCAAATTCTCCACACCCTTTCCAACCCCTAATATTATTAAATGTTAAATGACTCCACTCAGATAAAAAATTGTAACTCACTTCTTGAATAGCATATAATTTTTCTTTTTTATTATATATATTTAAGGTATACAATGTGATGTTTTGATATGCACATATGTAGTGAAATGATTACAATAGCCAAGCAAATTAACATATCCATCACCTCATAGAGTTGCTTGTGTGTGTGTGTGTGTGTGTGTGTGTGTGTGTGTGTGTGTTACTGGGGATTGACTCCAGGGGCATTCTAAGTCCAAGCTACACCCCTAGCTTTTTTACTTTTTGTTTTGAAGCAGGGTCTTACTAGGTTGTTGGGAGTCTCACTACATTGCTGAGGCTGTCCTCGAACCTCCTGTCTCAGCCTCCCAAGTCCTGGAATTACCGGCGTGTGCCACCATACCCTAGTAGAGTTGCTTTTTTATGTATGATAAGAATACCAAAACTGCTGGGGGAGGAGGGGAGCAGAACAATAGAACGTGGCATTGATCTGAACTCACCACAGATCAAGGTCCTTCCTTCTGTAGCATACAGAGCGAAGCTGGTCCAGCTCGGCTTAAACCTGTAACACACACAAGCACCACAGTTTCTGTATCTATTCATCTGTCAGTAGACACAAGTTATTTTCCTGTCTTTGCTATTGTGAACAAGGCTGCGATGAACATAGGAGGCACGTAGCTACATGTCCTCACGTTGCGTCATTAATCCCATTGTGGGCTGCTGTGGTTTCAGGCTCATAAGGTAATCCAGTAGTTCTCAGTAGTGGGGTTGATTCACCATGGGAGAACTTTGACTGTCTCCACTGTCAGCTCAGTGTAAACTCAGCAATAGGAGGTGTTGTGCAGTTCTGCAAAAGTGTGTGCCCAAGAAAACAGGCCATTCCCTGCTGTTAACCTGGATGGTAGGACAGGGCAGAAAGGGATAACATTATAGGTAGGTCCTTCCCTTTTGGGAGGATGCAGGTGACTTGCTCATCTTGCAGACGATCTCCATAGAATACAAGGGAATAGGCCATAGTCTTATGACCTGTGTGCTTCTCAAAATTGTGCCTTCTGCCCATGGAGGAAGTGTGGTCCATACTGGGAAGGGCCAGGCAGCTATCCAAGGGTCCAGTTGCAACTGGGCCTTCTGTCCCAGGCCCCATGGCTGCAGGATGGCAACCCGTGGCTTCTGCACATGCCAGGGCCACTCCCAGCCATTTTGCTACCCTGGGGCCAAGGGTTTAGGTGCAGGGAGTAAGAGGGCTTCTCCCCTCACTTCTGGTCACACCTGGGAATCTTATGAGCTCCCTGTAACCTTCAAAGTGTGGGGCATTCCTGCTATTACCTTATCTAAGGGGGCTTGCTCAGTGTGGCAAGGTTACTCATTTAAAAGCCACGCTGCCATGGGCACTTGTGCCCACCACCTCTTCCAATGGGGGGCCAAGGCCTTCAGCTACTCCTTCAGGAGTCTGCTACAGCGTTCAGTCATTCTGGCTGCTTGGGGCTTGACTTGCGCTAGAATGTTGGCAGTGTCGTTACTGGGTCTGTAAAGGCCCATGCTAAAGGAACATGTTCTAAAGGAACATGATGTATAGTATGTCCTTCCCAGAGGCCCCATTTCCACAGGTCCTCCCACACATCCTTGTCCCACAATAGGCAGTGCCCAATCAACCAGTCTTATGCTGCCCATTAGGGCAACTACAGAGGTTATCCCTGGGTAGACTGCCCAACTGTCTGTACAGATGTGCCAAGGCCCAGTCTACTTCATGAGAACTAGCCAGACCACCCAGAGCTTGGCCCATTGACTGGAGCATCCAGCACCGTTCTAACACTAAAACGTTTCTGTGGTGGGCTGTAAAGCCACAACCACCCATGACAGGAGCCATCAGTATACCATACTTCCATGGGTACAGGGGACTCATCCTTCCTCATAGGGGCTTAGGGCAGTTTCCACTTCTGTGGGGTCCGAGGGAGCTATCACTTGGAACTTCATTGTCCCAAAAAAAGTTTCTCTTCTACATAGGGACTTGGGGTCCCCATTTCCATGGGGTCCGAGGGGGCTGTCACTCAGAACTTTATTGGCCCCAGCAGAGTATGTAGCTACTCAGTAAAAGGCTGAACAGAAAACTATGTTTATTGCTCTAAGTATGTCCCCCACTTTGTCAGAGTGGGCATTTGGGCTGACCCTGTCCTGGGGGTCTAAGTCCAGGACCTCAGCCAACCTTCAATAGGGTAGGTGGTCTGCACCACCACTGACCCAGTACCTATAACTGTCCCACTTCTATCTTATCATTCACTGTTTTGGGTGTCACTTTTGTCTTACCTGACCAGACAACTCCCAAGAATTTGACAGAATTCTCAGTTCCCTGGACCTTGTCCTTGTTGGCATCCCATCCCCATTCCTGCTACATGCAGCTGCTTCCAACTCTGTAAGAGAATCAGATGTCAGCATAACACCATCAACACAATGGTAAAACTGTACATGCCTCAGGCTTCTGCCAACAGGCTACCCTAACTCTAACTGTCCCAGTTCTTGTGACAGGCCATCCGCCAATTTTGAAATGTTGGGTGCCACTGCATGAAGGGTGGTGTCAATTTATGTAGCTGCTGGTAGTCCACTGTCATGCACTAGGAACTGTCAGGTTTTTGTACTGGCCACATGAGTCAGGCGTATTACACTGGCCTCTTCTAGCTTTTGTATCATGTGTCCAATTTCCTCATGCCCCCCTGGTAACTTGCACTGCCATACATTCACAATCCTCATGGCTTGGGGGAGTTGATGGGGATGTCCTCTAGTAATAGTCTTTACCACAGCACTTGTAGCCAGAATTCCCTGATAGTTATCCAAACAGTCAATCCCTGTGACACATTCACCCCCAGGATATACTCAGCTTAGGGGATATATATACATCATACTAGTTAGGAGGCAAACATCCAATTCCCCAAATCACTAGGGCATGTTGAACTGTCACATTGCGGGGTGACCAGTAAATAGTCAACTCCACATGCAGCTTCGCGTCAATTGGTTCTATGCTAACTGAGTACCCTGGCCAAGTCCCTAGTCTGGGAGAAAGTCATGCCAGGAACATCCAGCCCCCCCCCCCCATTCAGCTGCCTCTCGTGTACCACCGGGATGTTTGGCTCTAGTACCTCCAGAGCCCTCCAAACATTTTCTGGCTGAGGATGTACATCCTCCCAATCTTCTGGGAGGGTCCATGCTGCCAGATATGCCACTACCTGGAACCACAGGGAGACTGAGGGCCACATTTCCTCCACCCTGTGTTGTTCTTCCCAGGGCTGCTCCTCTGGAGGGGAGCTGAGGGCACTCAACAAATCCTGCTGACTACACCAATGGTCAGGGTTCCAGTCAGGGGCCAGCTGTGTTTGCAGGCAGTAGATCCCCAGAATGAAGAAAGCATGCGGAGCTACCATCTGGAGGAGAACAAACAACAATTTTATTCTGTAGACCTATTCCTTATGTAGCACAAAATGGTACATGCCCATGTCAGCATGGATGTGCGCACGCGTGGTATGTCCTTGGCATGGACGTGCGCATGCGTATATGGTGCACATCCATGTCAACATGACATGCACATGTGCATTGTGTTTTGCCTAGTCATACCTGACACAATTGCAGCTGTGCAGGATGTGCACTCATCTGGTGCTGCGTGGGATGAGTACACATCTTCAGCTGCACAGGTCGGATGAGGACTGGCCTGCACTCCTTCTGGGCCCCCACTCCTAGGATAAATAATTTAGGAGCCAGTCACTCCAGTGGGAGTTGCAGAAGTTGGGTTCTTGATGTATGGAAGCACTTCTCCAGAGGAAGTTGGAGACCTTGCTCTATCTCTGGAAAAAGCCAGGGGAGAAGGCATGTGAACTGTTTACCCTCCTGTTCAGGCTCGCAGAGGTCTACAGTTTCCTTGCCCCTGTGGCTCCTACTTGCAGGCTAGTCAGAAGTCTGACCCTCAGGCAACATATGGGAGGGTGTGTAGGCAAATCCCTCCCAGGGAGAAACTGGGAGCTGGGCATATTGCCTGCTTTCTCTGGAAAGAAGCTGCTGGAAATGTATGTGAACCTGCTTGAAACCATCTCCTTGGTCTCTGTGCTTTAGGGAGACCTGCAAATGTTCAGCCCCATCCACTCCAGAGCTGGGTGATTTAGGAACCAAATTCTCGGGCGAGGGCTAGGTCAGGATACTGTAAGTGTACCCCAAACCCCTTCAGTCTTTGGGGGGATGCTGGGACCTGGGGATCTCTTCTAAACTGTAAGGCACATTGCCTGGGCTGGGGTTTGCAGCAGGACTGTGTCTCAGCTTTTCCCACTTGTTTTTAGGTGGTTATTTTCTCAGTTGCTCCATGGGTCAGAGGTTCTCTCTCACGTGGTTTCTGGCTTTTTCTAGAGGGACTGATCTGTGTGTAGATGTGTTCTGGCAAATCCACGGGAGGGCAGAGGTCAGGCTCAGGAGTCTTCTCTTACCCTGCTGTCTTGCTGATGTCACCTTGGCAATCCTTGATTACTTGTAGTTGAGCATTTTCTCACTTGTCTATTGATCATTTTTCTCTTTTCTAAGCTTTAATAATTTTATTGGATTGCTACTTTATTTTCCTCTCTGTACATGTGCTCCTTTTATGTCTAATTCCATCAGTTACCTTATCTTTTTCTGTAATACCCACTGTTTAAACCCTAGTTAATTCCACAAATATATTTTTCCTATCTAGTCTCTTTCAGCCATAATTTCCAAATCATTTCCTTTTGCTCTCTGCTTCTCAAATATTTTTTAAATCACCAATTTATCTTTCTGTAGTAGTCTATATTTCTTGCTATTTTTTAATTTTCAAGTTCACATGTTAGATTTTTACTTATCTTTAAATATCCTTATTTTTGCAAATAGGCTTTTTTTTTCTTTCTCAAGGTGTGTCTTTCTCATGGGATCTAGTTCCCATTTTATTGACCAAACCATGCCCATGAAACAATTCAAATAGTCCTTTGTTCATATGTGAAGTTATCAATATCAATTTTATTATTATGTGTGGGGAGGGGGAGGGGGAAAGAGCAGGGTGGTACTTGGAGGGAAACACAAGTGCTGTGTGCATATATGTTTATATCACTTTGAATCTCATTATGATGTATAAGTACAATGCACCAATAAAAAAGAACAGAACAAATAAACCTAAAAAATTCTTTGCACATTCTCATTGATCTGTCACCTGTTTCATTCAGCTTAGTCTTGTCCAATCTTCAACGCGCCTATTCCGCTTAAATTCTAGCAGTTTCATGCTGCCTGTGAACACCTGCTTTCTCAAGCAGGCCAGCTCTAGGGGTCTTTTTGTCGGGGTGAGTAAGCAAATGAGGAGTGAGAAGGAATGAGTGGGTTCCATGAACAGACCTATCTGTTGTTTATCTTATAATTTTGTGTAGAGTGTCTCTATTCAAAAGGAATTTCATGGGTGTCTTTAGTAGATCCATAGTAAGGAAATAATGATATTTTCATAACCTTTTAATGAAAGTTTATAAGTGGCTATTATTTTAGGCTAAAATTAGTTATTCATGAGATGTTTATAACTCATGTTACAAAATTTTGAGCTTACCCTTGTTTACAATCTCTTTTTTAACTCTTATGAGTTTAGAATCTTTTCAGATACTTCCATGGATAGATATATGGGTTGTGATCAGGATTCCAGGGCTTGGAATAGACAAACCCAGATACACAGGACCCCTGTATAGAATGCTGCCTTTCCATACTCCTTTCTGAGTAAAATGTTCCACACTAAACACACAGGCATGCTTACAGGGGCTGGTGCCCCAGGGAAAGTGGAGGTGTACAAAACTAGTGCTTCACGCAACACCAGGAGAACTGATGATTTCTAAGAACTCTTTGTGAAGCAGTATGTTAATATGTACATAATACATAAAATGCTTATTCTCACTGTCTGGGTTATTCTGCTCCTCAGAAATTATCTTCAGGAAATCACAAAAAATATTTTGAGCAACACTGAAAAAATCAAAATGTTCAAAATAGAGCAATATCTTAGCTAACTATGGTACACCTACTTAAAACGATATTATATCTTTCCTAACCCTGATAGGATATTACATATTTCCTAAGTATAATAAATATAAAAGCAATGAGAGCCATACGAATGCTTAAGAAAATTTTCAAGATAGTTTTCTGTCCTAGAAATTGTAGGATGCAAGTTTTTATATATTCAATGTAAAATTAATTGTGATGAGTATGTCCAAAAACAATAAAGATTCCAATGTTGATATTAGAGGTGGTTTTTAATTAATTCATCTTTTAAAAGAGCCTCTTAAAATGTTGCATTGCTCTTAAATTTTAAACACACATTTTAAAGAACAAAAGTAACATATTCAAGGATAGATATGCATGTATACACCGAGCCATCCTTTGATCATAGGCAGACATTCTGCAGTTGACTTATTTTCACCAACTAAGCCATAAATTCAACCTAAGAAAGAATGTTCTGGGCATTAAGATATCAATGCATGACCGGGCGTGGTGGCGCACGCTTGTAATCTCAGTAACTTGGGAGGCTGAAATCGGAGGATCCGGGTTTGTGGCTAGCCTCAGCTACTTAGTGAGGCCCTCCGCAACTTAGTGAGACCCTGTTTCAACATAAAGAATATAAAATAGGGCTGGGGGTGGAGCTTGGAGGTAGAATGCCCCTGGGTTCAATCCCCAGTACCGCAAAAAAAACAAAAAACAAAAAACAAACAAACAAACAAAAAACAACGATATCAAAGCATGTCACCCAGAGAGATTTTGGATTCTATGCTGGGGGTTCGTAAGAAACAAGTAAAAACTGATTTTTTCCCACCGTTCTGTGGTCAGTTTGCATTTCTGCTTGAACACAAAGAAATGAACCTAATGGCCTTTCGAGGTCAGTTCTGAGCCAGCAATTCCATCCATTAGTTAGCGTCTCGTTCTTCTCAAGAAGCACATTTAGCACAGGCCTCTGAGGGGATGTGGCTTAATGGACACCAGCTGTACCCTGGAGGGAAGAGTCCCCAGGACCACTGGCTGCCTTAGGCCATGGCAGAGCCGGTTGCAACACAGCCAGCTGCCTTCCTTCTGCTGCCCACGCCCACTCAGCGCACAGCATGTCCTCCCTCCCCTGCGCCCTTCCAGCCTTCTGTGGGCTTTTGATCCTTCTGCCCCATCCATTGCACAGAGCTTCCTCATCATCGATAAATCTGCTTCCTTGTCTGTGCCCAAGATCTGCCGGGGCCCAGGTAGGGTAGGCAGGCTCAGTCGACCACTTGACCTTAAACAATGGTCACACCTGGCCTTTTCTTCCTGCTCTGGCCTGGCTTACTCTTATTTCTTGGGTGATGGGAAGCAACCCAACTGCTCCCAGGGAATCTCTTTTAGTAATAAGTACAAAGAATGGTCCAGTAAAGAGAGACTAAGTTCATTAACATAGTCATCCTCTTTCTCCTCCTCCTCCTCCTCTTCCACCTCTTCCTCCTGTTTTTCCTCTTATTACTATTTTTATTTTTTGTGGAACTGGGGATTGAACCTAGGTTCATTCTACCTCTGAGCTATACCACCAGCCCTTTTTATTTTGAAACAAGGTCTTGCTAAGTTTCTGAGGGTCTATCTAAGTTGCTGAGGCTGGCCTCAAGTCTGGATTCCCCTGTCTCGGCCTCCCAAGTATTGGAATTATAGGCATGCACCACCAGGCTTGGCCAGAGTCCTCTTCCTTCCGGATACATTGGAATAATTTTCTGGAGCAAGAGAATTGAATTATCATGAGGACAGCATTACCTATGAGGACAGCAGGGACGGATCGGCCTTGGTTGCAGGGAAGCAATGTGCAGTCCTGTGGTAGGGCCAGGGGTGAAGAGAGTCATCTGATTAATGGCTCTGATGGATCTAAATGCTTGGGCGGATCCATGAAAAGCTTCTGGCCCATCCTTTTACGCCTTCCAGAGAATCAGTCCTCTCTTCCATCTGCTTCCTGTGGGATTCTCTGTTCTGCCCGACCCTCATCCTCCTCTGAGTTCAGAGAACCCCCTTAGAGAATTCTCGCCACTGCCTCCTACCTTCCTTCCCAAGCTGCCTGCCACGGGCCAGTTATCATCGTTACTTCACTGTAAAACAAATTAAGGGCAGAGAGTTACGCAACTCCAGTGATACTTGTGTCACTGTTTTTTTTAACTCCTGATGAGCACAATAGACAGGATGTCCTCTTACCCTGAACTATGTGTGGAAATCAATGTGTGTGTGAATGAGTGATGCATCTTGGGAAGCAAGGTGTGTCGGTAACACCTGAGGTGCACAGGCAGCTTAGACAAAGGGAACGTGGGCCAGGGGTTAGCATGCTGCCTTGTGACAAATTATGTTGATCTGTGAGCTGAACAGGATAGGGATTGGTGTTGGGCTATGGGAAAATGACAAATACTTATCCAGCCTTCTCCCTGCCTGCCCAAGAGTCAGGGGAGTGATTGTCAGCTGTACGGGGACCATAATATGGAGGACTGTAGAAAATAATTGAGTTTGGATCATGGAAAGAAAGCCCCTAAAGGAAAGGAGATGGATTGGTTATACTGAGTCGTGTGCGTGTGTGAAGATACAGTAATAAAAGCAGAAGGGAGACACAAGAGAATGAACCCCTGTGGATTCTAGAATAAGAGGATATCATTGGGAAGGTCAATTCTAGGGGAGAGTGTGGTATGAATTTTTCACCAAAGGAGAAAAACTGTCCTCAGGCAAAGAAGCTGGTGGGAACCCAGTTTATTGTTTTACTTGGTCTAAACCCAAGAGCTATGACCCAAATAGCTGAGAACCAAGCACTTAATATAAACCTCTGGTGAATCGAGAAAATGGCCTTATAAAAAGTCAACAGCTAGGTGTGGTGGTGCGCTCCTGTAATCCCAGTACTTGGGAAGCTGAGACAGGAGGATCATAGGTTTGAAGCCAGCCTCAGCCACTTAGCAAGACCCTCAGCAACTTACTGAGACCCTGTTTCAAAATAAATAAAAATAAAAAGGTGGGGGGTGTATCTTGGAGGTAGAATGCCTCTGGGTTTGATCCCCAGTACCAAAAATACAAAAAAAATGTAAAATAAAAAGTCAAGGTAGTCCCTTATAGTTTTTAGGAGAATGTGGGATAATTCCATGAGATAGGGAAGGCTGAAAGTTTTCCTTCTATCTCCAGGAAGAAAGATGGGGAGGTAAGAAATGCCTCATTAAAAATGAAGAACCACTTGGGCTGATAAAACACAAGCATGAGATAAAACACAAGACTTGAGGAGGGATGGACTAATTTAGCCAACCATTGTATGCTTTTTACTGGCAGCTGGGGCTTCAGAAACCAACAGAACACCAACCCCATGGATTTAACACAAAAGAACACAATCATGCTTTTTGTCCCCAGGAGGATATGTGACCTTGGTAATGGGGACATAAGCAAATGAGTTTGAACATGATAAATTTGAAGGAAAAAAGCCGGGCGTGGTGGCACACGCTTGTAATCCCAGTACTTTGGGAGGCGGAGACCGGTGGATC
>PVJS01009725.1:0-49643 GCA_004027185.1 Glis glis
CAAGTTTTCACTAAATTGTTGAGAGACTAGCTAAGTTGCTGAGGCTGTCCTTGAACCCACGATCCTTCTGCCTCAGCCTCCCAAGTACTGGGATTACAAGCAATAATCTTACAATAGTGTTGATTTTCTGAATTTCCTTTATTAAGTGGCCATTGAATATTAGCCTTCATTTTATAACCAGTGCCTATAGGATGGAAATTTTAGGAAAACACTAGATTTTTTTTGCTTCAATTGAATTCTTCATTACTGCTTTAAAAATTATGCAGAACATTTTTAAAATGTTTTCATTTCAAGGGTACACAACTTACAACCTTCTAGTTTTATAAGATCAAACATTTTTCAAAGGCAAATCTTTTTGTGCTCACTTTGCTATGCACCTTTAGAAGGCTGATAAACAATACCTAGAGTTTCTATCTAGTCAGGCTAATTCACAATGGATATGAATGTGCAACAGACAAATGTTTTATGTTCTTTATTTTTGCCATGTATATACAATCACAGGTGCATTTATAAAACAATACATACTTAGGATATTTATAAAGTTTCAACATATTTTCAAGGACCCAGAAATATATTATGGTCTGAAAATGCTGATCAGTTTTATAACAACATATACATTGCTTTTTTTGGCGTATCTTCCAAGTAAATTGAAAAAATATTCTAAACTGGTTTGATGCTAGATGAAGCCAGGATTGTAACCTAGACCTATGAAAGTGCATACTAAGACTGTCTAGTAAAGTTTATTTTAAAAATATACAAGAAATGTTAGTTCTTATTGCCTCCTCCATTTGGTTGCCATGAGCATATGGATGTATAATACTGCTCTATCACAGTCAGTGGTTTGTAAAACACTATTCCATAGCCAGTCTGTATTAGGAAGTTTGTCTAAGTGATATTCCTACTGGTGCATATTTATTCAATTCATATATTAATAATTCAGCACAATTTACTAAAATACAAAAGCAAAAATATTTGCTATCATGTGAAAAAGAGTGCTATTCCTCTAGTATTATTAAGTTGGGCAATGAAAGAGAATACAGAGAAACTCTCATTCAAGCATAGTGCATGAACTGGGATAGTAGTTTGGGGAAAAGAATTTGAGAACTGTTGGGCATGTAATTCCAGTACTTGGAAGGCTGAAACAGGAGGATCCCAAGTTCGAGGGCAGTCTCAGAAACTTAGTGAGACTCTCAGCAACTTAGTAAGATCCTGTTTCAAAATAAAAAATAAAAAGGGTTGGGGGGGTATAGCTCAGAGTTAGAATTCCCCTGAGTTCAATCCCTAGTACCATAAAAAAAAAATGAGAACTACTGTTATCAATGATAGGGTGGGAACTGACTGATATATATAGAATACAAAGCCTGTTTTTCACAGTATCCACCTAATTGAAGTTCAAAAAAGAGGGTCTTGGGGAAGTTTAGTAGAACATTTATACATTCCTCAGATTTTCTGTAAAACTTATCTTTGTGGGGTTTTTTGACAGTATGCTACAGCAATGTCTTGATTTCATTTTTGTTTATAATTCAATTATCTCAGGATTTTAATTTTTTGACAATATTGGATTTGTCTAAACAGGAACTTCAGTGGGGAAAGTGACTGCCATAGACAATGACGAACCCGGAACTCTACACACTCGTCTGAAATTTAAAATCCTACAACAAATCCCAGATCATCCGAAGCACTTCTCCATTCATCCAGACACAGGTGTCATCACTACTATGACACCTTTACTAGACAGAGAGGTAATAAGTTGATTAATTTCTCAATAATTAAACCATGTATAAACTGATAATTGAGTCCCAAGACAGGTTACGATATGACCATTATGGCTCCTTCTCTAAGCTTCTTTTGTAGGGTGTGACGAGGGCTTCTCTGGAGACTTCTTTCATACCTACAGAGATGTTGGGAAAGAACAAGGCAATAGACACAGTCTCGCTTGCTTTCATTGACTTAATAAGATGTGTCAATACTGAAATTGATTTATAAATTTAAATTTATAAATAAATACATTTTTTATTTTTGTTTTATAAAAAGTAGTTTCGTTTTACTCAAATGCATTTAAATTTTTAAATTAGTGATCTTTATTTGTTAAAGCAGTTTAGGTATACAGGCAAACTGAGCAGAGAGTACAGAGGGTTCCCTTCCCCCCACCCCAGCATCCTTTGCTATCAACATCTCTTACCACAGTAGTACATTCGTACCAATCAATAAACCAGTATTGTCATATCATTATCACCCGAAGTCCATCGCTTACCTTAGGTTCACTCTTGGTGCTGTAATATGGGTTTGGACAAATATGTAGTGACATGTATCCATCAGTATAGTGTCATTCAGGGGAGCTTCACAGCCCTTAAAATTCTTTGTGCTCGTCCTATTCATTCTTTCCTTTTTCCTCACCCTTGGAAACCAGTGGCCACTTTACTGTCTCCATAGTTTTAAACTTCTAAGAATGTCATATAGTGAAAATCAAGCAGCATGTAGCCTTTTTTCAGACCAGAGTCTTTCTAATAATTTTCACCTAAATTTCTTCCATGTCTTTTCATTTCATGGCTTCATAGCTCATTTCTTTTTAGCACTGAATAATATTCCTCTGTCTGAATGCCCCAGTTTATTTATTTATTTGCCCACTAAAGTACATCTTGGTTTCTCTCATGTTTTGGTAATTAGGAATAAAGTAGCTTTAAACTTTGAAATGTTATATTAGATATATCAGCTTCCCACTGGCCAATCTCTCATTCTATATTTGAACTTATGGTGTTCGTTTAAGCAATTGTGGTCAGATCTGGGGTTGTAGCTCAGTGGTAAGGCACAGCACATGCGTAGCATGTGCAAGACCCTGGGTTCGATCCTAAGAAAAATATAAACATATAAAGAACACTTATAAAATATTCATAAAATAATCATAGCATGAACAGTGGCTACGATAATTGCAAGTATAGGAAATAGAAGTGTTCATCAATGTGACCTTTTCCCTTTTTTTTTTTTTCAGAAATGTGATACTTACCAGTTAATAATGGAAGTGCGAGACATGGCGGGCCAGCCATTCGGTTTATCTTCTACAGGAACGATTACTATTTCACTTGAAGATGAAAATGACAATCCACCGTATTTTACAGAAACTTCCGTGAGTATCTCTGCATCCATTTGTCCAGACTTCATCTACTTTTCCAAAAAACAAATCTAGAACTTGGTAGCTCTGTGAGATCATGCTCTTAGGCTTGAGTAGCTGCCATTTACAAATAACAAAGAGAGTAAAAGATGATTTTTTGTAGGGGGGGCAAAAATCCTTGAAGTGCCGGTTATTTCTGGATGGCAGGGAATAATCATGCTCTTGGCTACCTAAGAGCTTCTTTGCCCTCAAGGCAGTTCCTGTGCTCAGTGTTTTCTTGAGTGTTAAGATCCAGTAGCAGATTGTTTGAACTTATGTAATTTTATAAGGAGGAGAAGAAGAGGCCCTGTCTCTGGTGTCCTTTACATTTCAAGTTCCTAGGGTGAAAAAGAGACTGGCTTTATATTCTCTTTGGCCTTTCCTGTATCATGCATGAGCACTTTGCCTTAGGCAATAAACAATGTAAGATTATATATATGTAAATGTGAAATGATACTTCTAGGGAATGGTTCTTTCTCCCTGAACTTTTAATGAGTAACCTCTAATTTTTTCATTAATCTACACCAGAGTGTGAGTCAAAGAATGAAAAGCCAGCAAATATAGTGATTGGCACATTCATGTAGTTTTTTACATTAACCCCTCCACCATCTCCTATTTCATATAAGGAAATGGAATGATTGCTAAGTAGCTTATCCAAGAACTCATAATATAGGAAACATACAAGGAATAACTACGGTTCAAATTTAGACACAATTGTTATCATCCTTCTGTGAATTCATCTTACATCTTAGGCAGATTCTGCTACACTACATTTTTTTGGTATTTCAACATCTTATGCCTCTGAAGCCATATTTTTGGGGGGAGAGGGACTATTGCATAATTTCCCAAAAAGGGAAAAACTTGCTAGGCATGGTGGCATACTCTTCTAATCCCAGTACTTGGGAGGTTGAGATAGGACCAGCCTCAACAATTTAGTGAGACTCTCAGCAACCTAGAGAGACCCTGTTTCAAAATTTTAAAAAATAAATAAATAAAAATAAAAAAGACAGTACCATGAATAATTCCTAGTACCATGAATAAATAAATAAACTAACTAACTTTTCTCCTAAAATATTTGCCAGTGAATCAAATGTAAATTTAGAAATTAATGTGGAAGCAAATCATCCAGTAATAACAAATCAATGAATGTTTTCATTATTTATAAATATTGAGTGCCTAATATATTAATATAAAGCATTTACTCAGTGTTTGCTATATCTAAAAAAAGGGGAAATAGATTTGTAAATATTGTAAAAGTTGAGATAAGGGATAAATATGAGGGCTAATATAATTAGGAAACTCATCTAAGAGAAGTTAAAGTTAAGACATGAGTGGTCTTTGACGTATGGAAAATATTTTAAAAACTGTTTTAGGAGGAAATAAGTAAGCTGTGCATTAAACTATTAAATTCTTTCTCCTTATATCATGGTACATTTCCACATCACATTTTCTTCTTATACAATTTTTAGAGTAGGAAACCATTTTACTAAAGCTATAGATTTTTAATTAAGAATGTATTTTTTCAGTATTCTACAGAAGTTGAAGAAAATAGAATTGATGTTGAGATTTTACGAATGCTGGTACATGACCAAGATTTGCCCAACACGCCTCACTCAAAGGCTGTGTACACAATCCTACAAGGCAATGAAAATGGACACTTCAAAATTACCACAGATCCAAATACAAACGAAGGAGTCTTGTGTGTTGTCAAGGTAAATAAATAAAATAATCAAGTATTCTTTAAAGCATTCTAATTATGCTTATGCGCTGATATAAAAATTAATACTTCCTGTATGCATATTACTAGAATGTTGCAGTATAGTGCTGAAATAATTTACCTTGGTTTATATAGACTTTTTTTTCTTTTATTATTTTTACCCTCATTTTTTTGGAGTACAGTCATGTCAGGCACTATCTTATTGTTCTATATGTGAGAAGACCAAGGCAGAGAAATACTTAGCAGATATTTGCCTTAGAAGGGATCTTAGACACTCTCCTGGGTCCTCTCTGAATCCTTCTAGCTACAGCCTTCACTAATCTCTTGCAAAGATTCCCTCATTAATTTCTAAGAGAGAGTAGATATTTCTAGAAGCTTTATGTAGAAATTGTGTTTTCCTGATAAGACTTTTGTAAAATGTCCTTTAACTTATGTTACATATTCTTTCTCTTTCCTTTTTTATGTTTTGTTTCTTCAATTTCTTTTTTTCTTTTTCCTTCACCATTTAACTGCCATTTCAGGAATCTTTCTAAGTGTCTAGTTTAGAACTGAGCACTTCTATCAGAAATGTAGCCGATCCTGATCTAATGTGCTTTGAAAAGGTGCTGCTAAATAAGATCATTATATATTTTGACTTAGGTGCTCAAAGCAACTGCTCCATTATAGAAAATCCCTGATTATTTTATGTATTAGCTTGGCAGTATTTTGGTTATTACTACTATCTCATATAATAAGTAATTTGAACTGTTTTAAACATTTATTCTGAATTTCTATTAATATTTAAACTTGTAATGAAAAAGTGAAAGCAGGGCCTGCCAAAAGAAAAGTAACAAGAAAAATGAAAAATCAGCAATTTTGCATTTGACAGTATTTATCATTTAGGAAGCTAATTAACATCTTAAATGTATAAAATGATATTCCCTCTGGTTTGAAACTTGGAATAATTGTCATAAGTCTTCTAATAATGATATATAGACTGATTAAAATATGTTTATTGAACAGCCATTGAACTATGAACTCAATCACCAAATTGTTTTGCAAATTGGTGTACTTAATGAAGCACAGTTCTCGAAAGCAGCAAACTCACAAACTCCTCCTACAATGTGTACCACAACTGTCACTGTTAAAGTTAAAGACAGTGATGAGGGCCCTGAATGCCAGCCACCAGTAAAAGTTATTCAGAGTAAAGATGGCCTTCCAGCTGGCCAAGAACTCCTTGGATACAAAGCACTGGACCCGGAGTCACGCAATGGCCAAGGCTTGAGGTAATGTACTTTCAAAAAAGCTCCTTAAGTTTTTTATTGGATGTAAAGTGATTTCCAGTTTAGGAGAGTTCTATTTATTTTTCAAAGTGATGGATTTTAAGATTGTGTTCCCTCTATGGTTTGATCACTTATATTTAATTTCTAAAAATTAGGTATCAGAAGTTAGGAGATGAAGATAACTGGTTTGAAATTAACGAACGCACTGGAGATTTGAAAACCATGAAAGTACTAGATAGAGAATCAAAGTTTGTAAAAAACAACCAATACAATGTTTCAGTAGTGGCTACAGATGCAGGTGAGTGCCATTTTCTAGAAATAAATATAAATATAGGGTATGTTTCTAAGAAAACTTTGGGTAAAATCTGTTTATTTCTGGATCAAATTTGTGTGTGTGTGTGTGTGTGTGTGTGTGTGTGTGTGTGTTACTGGGGATTGAACCTGGGGCATTCTACCTATGAGCTACACACCCAGCCCTAGTTTTTTTTATTATTTTTTATTTTGAAACAGGATCTCACTAGGTTAATGAGAGTCTCACTACTACTTGCTAAGACTGTCTTTGAACCTACTATCCTTCAGTCCTGGCCTCCTAAATCCTGGGATTACAGGCTGCGCCACCACGCCCAGCTTCTGGATCAAAATCTAATGCAAACAATGTTTGCATTCATATAATCATAAGGCATAATGCCAAACAATGTCTGCATTCTGATTGCTTATTTTATTGGTATTCACCCGATTTAGGCCCCAATGCATCAGCAAGGGAGCAAACTGCCAAAGTCCAAGTTCTGAGGGGCCTGTCATTGGCATATTCAAGGAACTCCAGTTTTTTCAAGAGTACAGGTGTAGATTATGATTTGATAATAATGAATGGTTTCAACCTATCTAAAACAATTGGGCTCAAAGTAGGTTTATTCTGAGTTTCTCTTAATGGAGAACAAATCATTTATCCAATTTTCTAAAGAAAGGATCCGAAGACGACTCAAGTTTTTTTTTTTTTTACTGTTGTTTGCAATATCCAAGGTTAATTCTAGAACCTATTCTGTAAAGAGTGCATTTCAAATATTGTAAAGTAAGATGGGTGTAGTGACACACACCTATAATCCCAGTACTTGGGAGGCTGAGACAGAATTGCAGGTTGAGGCCAGTCTCAGCAACTTAGTGGGATACCCTGTTTCAAAATGAAAAATAAAATAGGGCTGGGGTGTAGCTCAGAGGTAAAATGCCCCTGGGTTCAATCCTCAGTACCCCCCCACACAAAATATTGTAAGGATCTTGAAATGCTTTTGAATGTACATTCTGATCAGTAAACCATTTCAATATATTAAAATGTATTTTTATAAATATTAAAATGTTTGGTTGTGTGTTTGTTTTTGTGGTACTGGAGATTGAACCCAGGGGCATTCTGCCTCTGATTTACACTCCCAGCCGTATTTTAGTTTTTATTTTGATACAGGGTCTTACTAAATTGCTGAGGCTTGCTGCGAACCTGCAATCCCCCTATCTCAGCCTCCCGAGTACTAGAATTACAGGCATGTGACACCATGCCTGGCTTAGTGTGTTTATTTTTATATATGTACTGCCATGCTAATGTATACATCATAGAAATGCAGAAAATACAAGTAGAAGTTACACTATTTTACGTCTTCACAACAATTGCATTCTTGACCCATTTGAAACAAGTTGTTATAAATAATAAAGATAAACAATTTTCTCAACTATCTGCCTAAAATCCAAGAAGGTTCCCACTGTATTTATCTACATAAGCTGGATGCTCAAAACAAGCTAGCTGATACAGCATTGCTATAGCCTATATTTCTATAAAATCATTGAACTTCTCTAGAAAAAAAGTGGGCAAATGTATGAATAAATTGAATTCCATAGAAATTTACACAAGATGGAAGTAAATAGTGAAAACATTTGTTTGTTAATTTTTCCACTTGATATTTCAGTAATAAAATACAATATTTTCTCAAAATTATGCTCCCCCTTTTTTTTCTGTAGTCTTAAAGCGAGAGCCCTATCCACTAAAAGAAAAAGGTCAAACTAATGAAGGTGCTAGCAGCTCACAATATTTGCATATTATTGATGCCTATATGACAAGTTCAACATACATGTTTCGGTATTTAGACCAGCATTCAGTATAAAAAATGAGAAATTGTAGTAATTATTTTTGTTGCAATTTTTAAATCATGCCATTCATGGAAATTTATTATCCTTCCACAAATGATGGAATTTGAACATGTTTCTAACTTTCATTATTTCTCAAACACAAATTATGGGTAGTATTTTAATTAAGTATATTTCTTAAGACTTATGTGTGAAGTATTAGACCAATAATAGTGGTGATCAACAGTTGAGTAGGAGTCAGTTTTGATTATCAAGAACGGGTGAGGGTACAAACTCATTTTTCTGGCTTATTCAACTGAATTTTTTCAAGGCATAAAAATAGCATGAATATGTAGTAGCATTAAGCTATAGTTAGCCAAGAAATGCTGGGCAGGTCCCTTGGCTCTCAAGATAAATATGACCTACTATGGTACATGACCAAGTGTATCAGCCAAGGTATGAGCAAAGTGCTTTGAGAAAACCAAGAAGTCTGTGACTACTATTGTCTGTAGACATCAAAAGTTTTATGAGGTGGTGGCATTCAAATGGATTCTTGAAAATAATAAGATTGGATTGAGTATGTAGCTCAGTGATAGAGCACATGCTTAGTATGCATGACGTCAGGGGCTTAATCCCCAGGACAAGAGAAAGGAAGCAAGTAAGAAAGAAAATAGAGTTTATTTGACAAAGATGTGGAGAAAGCTCTTCCTGGTAGTGGCAACAGCATGTACAAAGCAAATAGGAAGGAAAGCACCTAGAGGGGTTGAGGAGAAGTCCAGAAGTTTTGAGCAAAGAACATGTGAGGAAAAGGAGAGGAAGCTGAGAAGGTGATTGGTGAACAAATGCAATTATTTTTTTGTAAGGATGAATATATGCTCTTTGTAAAGAAGGATGTAAGAAGTTAACTTTATTTTCAACAGGTTACCCTGTAGTGACATTCTTCATAATCTCATATATTTCAGTTGTAAAAACCAACTGAAGGGATCATTATGACCCAGCCCCCAGTCTTCCAGGAAGCATGGCATATCATTATTTTGTAGTAATGGTGTCTGGGATTTTGGAAATTAGTTGAAGGCAGATGTGAGTTGTGTATTATACTAAGTATTGTCAATAAATGAGTTTTTAAGTGGAGAAATAACCTATTCTTGATTTTTCTTAGTTGGCCGATCTTGCACTGGAACATTAGTAGTTCTTTTGGAAGATTTCAATGACCATCCACCACAAATTGAGAGAGACGTGACCATTTGTAAGCATGATAGAGATTATGCTATTCTGGAACCTGTAGATCAAGACGGGCCTGACAATGGCCCACCTTTTCAATTCCTTCTGGATAATTCTGCCAGAAAACTTTGGAGTATAGAATCAAAGGATGGTAAGGAGTTGTGCTAAAGCTCCGTAATTAATAGGGGTCAAGATGGTTGATGGTCTTGACTTTCACTTTAACTTATCATAAATATGTATTCATTTTAGGAAATTCTTCATCAATCCTAAAAAATAATAATGCTTTGCTTTAAAAATATACATATTTATGTTCTGCTTAGACCTTTCTTTCTTCTTTCTTTTCTTTTCTTTTCTTTTCTTTTCTTTTCTTTTCTTTCTCTCTCTCTCTCTCTTTCTTTCTTTCTTTCATTTTGAGGTGCTGGAATCCAGGGTCATGTGGATACTAGGCAGGTGCTTTACCACAGAGCTGCATTCCTAGCCCTTCTTCTTAGACTCTTATTCTGCATATCTTTTAAGAAAACATTAAATCTATTTTAAGTGATCATTTGAATAACACATTAAGTATGGGTTAATCCAATGTGAGCAGAAAGCAATATCAATTACTTTTCCTGATGTTCTGAGAATTTAAAATCTTTTGTGAGAAAGAAAAAATAATCATTAGAATCATTAGAGTATTTATTCCAAATTAATTTTCCCTCCCAAGAATACCAAGTAGTAAGTAGGGATAATATTGCTCTTGAAAGGTCATATCAATATATATATATATATATTCTCTCTCTCCTCTCTCTCTCTCTTTTTTTTCCCCTAGGTAAACGTGCCTTTCTTCGTCCAAGGCAAAATCTCGATTACAACTATTATTCTGTGCCTATGCAAATACAAGACAGACATGGCTTTTCTGCAAAACATGTGCTGTCAGTGAGAATATGTGACTGTACAACTCCATCTGACTGTAGAATGAGTGTTAAAGATGAGAGGGATATTAAACCAGGAAATGTAATACTTGGAAGATGGGCTATTCTTGCCATGGTATTGGGTTCTGCGTTGTTATTATGTAAGTATTATTATCTGGAATGTGTTAATGGAAGTTCTACCTAATGTTTATGTGTTAGTCAGGTTTCCATTACTGTAAGAAAATACCTGCAGTAACAACTTATAAAGATGAAAGGTTTACTTTGGCTCACAGTTTCAGTGGTTTCAGTCCATGGTCAATTGGCTCTGTTGCTTTTGGACCTGTGGAGGGGAGCACATGGTGGAGCAGAGCTGCTTATCTCAGGGCAGCTGGGAATCCAGAGGAAAGAGAGCAAGGGGCCAGAGTCTCAAAATCCCCTTCAAGGGCATACTCCCAATGACTGGACTTCCTTCTTCTAGGCCTTACCTCTTAAGGATTCCACCACCTCCTAATAGTGCTATGAGCTGGGGGCTCATAAAAGTCTTGTACCCACATTATGACTTGGAGTTCTGAGTCATAGAAGACACATATCAGTTAGACCAGATGAAACTTTTAAAGTACATTCCAGAGGTGGTAGCCTTAGTTTTTCCATGATTAGGTATGAGACATTGGGTCAATCATTTCTTCTTTGAATTCATTTTTCAATATGTGAAATGAAGTCATTGTATAAAATTATTAAGATTTCCTCTCATGTTAATCCTGAGGCAGGAGGCCAAAACAAGAGGATCCCAAGTTTGAGATCAGAACTCAGTAAGTTAGCGAGATCGAGATTCTGTTTTAAATTAAAAAATAAAATAATTGGTGAGAGTGTAGCTTAGAGGTAGAATGACCCTGGGTTTAATCCCCAGTAAAACACACACACACACACCAAAAAGATTTACTCCCATGTAAAATATTATACTGTTTAATGCAGCCAAGTTTATGTAGAGAATATGTAAATACAAAAAACATTAGTGAGAACAGAGTAGTTCCAAATCTTGCTTCGATGTTTAGGTTCCCTATTATTAATGCGGTGATAGAGTGCGCATCATAAGAAAACTCCAGTGAGTGAAACATGGTCATGGCAGGAGCCGCTGAGGAAATGCAGGGCATGCAGAGGAAACTAAAATCTTGCACTCTGCCTACTGTTTTTTGGAGATGCTGAAGTAATAACCCTTCCCACGCTTGTCTCTTTCTCGCAACTACAAAGAATGATTGCATTTACAAACGTGTCCCAGAGTCTTTGTCGTGTCCTAATTCATTTTGATTTGAGTTTCAGGTTAAGCTGGATGTTCCTCTTAGTACTGTATTAGTTGATGTACACTTTGAAAAGCAAACACTGATGTCATATAATTGCCTTTCTTTTCCTCTGACAATTCATTCATTCATTCATTCATTTATTTCATTATGCGTTCATTGGCACATTGTAATTACACATCATAATGAGATACAGCGTGATAGGAACACACATGCACACAGCACTTGGTGTGTTTCCCCCTGGATTCCACCCCACTCCCTCCCCTTCCCTGCACATGTCATTGAGATTCGTATTGATAATTTCATACATGTACATAGCATTATGTGAACTGTTGCCTTTATCATGTCTCCTTCTTCCTCCCTCCCCTAAACCACCTCCGTTGCTCCACTGGAGTCTCTACCCCTTTACTGAAGCTTCTTTTCTTACTCAGTTTGTCTCTCGCATCCACATATGAGAGAAAACATACAACTATTTGCTTTCTGAGACTGGCTAATCTCACTTAGCATAATATTGCCTTTATTGTTTGTATGTATGCCTAAGCTTCTTTGTTTTGTTGTTCTAAGCCTATTAAGTGTGTTCTGTTTGATTTTAAATACCAATAATGCTATCTTAAATTTCATGCAAATGAAGTTACTGCTCCAATCTAGAGGAAATAAGAGATACATAGAAGTTATTTTTGGATGCAGGAAGAGAGCTATTATTAAATCTAAGAGAGATGGCCTATGTACTAGAGCATTTTAAAAATATTCTGCATTAAATTTTATGACCAGATGTGATCTTAATTTATGGAATGAATTTTAACATGTTGTGCAAAGAAACTTTTTTAAAAAATCTTATAGTTAAAATATTTAATGCATACCAGAATAAAAAATACTATGTCACTTCATTTTTAAATTTTTTTTAGGTATTCTGTTTACATGTTTCTGTGTTACCGCTAAAAGAACAGTGAAGAAATGTTTTCCAGATGATGTAGCCCAGCAAAATTTAATTGTATCAAATACTGAAGGACCTGGCGAGGAAGTGATGGTAAATCAGACTTAACTTCCCTGTAAAGCGTATGGTGATCCAATGATGCCCATTTTAACATTAGTAATAATGGCAAATAATAGCCAGTGATGTTTACTGGGCTCTTACTATGCCAAGCAGAGTTCCAAGTGCCCCGCATGTTTTAATTCATTTAAACTTCACAGTCTTATTGTATTTGTGTCAAAGGTCTGGCATAATAAACAGAATGACTTGAACAATAGAAAAGTATTGTGTAACTGCTTTGGAGGCTAGAAATCAGAGATGGAGGTATTGGCAAGGCCACGGTCCCTCTGAAGGCACTAGGGAAAGACCCATCCCAGGCCTTTCTTCCCTCTTCTTACACTTCCTTGACATATGGTAGCATAGATATTCCCATGACCTTTTTCCTATTCTGCCTACTTCCAACCCCCTACCCTTTTTTGTGATGCTGGGATTGAACCCAGGAGGATTCTACCTCTGAGCTGCACCCCCATCCCTATTTTATTTTATTTTTATTTTGAAACAGGTTCTCGCTAAGCTGCTGAGAGCCTTGCTAACTTGCTGAGGATGACTTTGAACCTGTGATACTCCTCTCAGCCTCCCAAGTACTGGGACTTGGGAGGCTGAACCACCACGCCTGGCTCAAATCGCCCCTATTTATAAGGACATTGTTACTATCAGATTAGGGACTCAGTCTGGTATGGCTTTGTCTTAATTTAAGTGGTTACATCTACAATGATCCTATTTCCAAACAAGGACAGATTTTGAGGTCCTGGAGGTTAGGACCTCAAACATATAAATTTTTGGTGGACACTGTCTAACCTGTCACACCTATGCTATGGACACTATTATTACCCTTATTTTATATGGGTAACCAAGGCACAGGCGGGAAGTGATTTGTCTGTGGTGGGAAAGAAATGAAAGTGGATTATTACTTTTATTTGATTCATTCATTGATAACTCTAATTTTATTTTTAGGACGCAAATATTAGGATCCCCACTCAGACGTCCAACATTTGTGACACAAGCATGTCTGGCACCCTTGGTGGCCAGGGAATCAAAACACAGCAAAGTTTTGAGATGGTCAAAGGAGGCTACACTTTGGATTCCTGCAAAGGAGGTGGCCATCAGACCCTGGAGTCCAGCAAGGGAGTTGGGCAGGGAGGAACAGATACTGGCAGATACGCGTACACAGACTGGCAGAGTTTCACCCAACCTCGGCTGGGCGAAGTAAGTCCCACTCTTTTTAAGTTCACATTACATGAACGTTAAAACATTATTTATGAATCAAGGTGTCCCCCAATTTTACTCCTCATACACCCAGAATCCATCACCTTTTTATTGTTGAATTATCATAGATACAGATGTCAGTTCTAAATCCAAAGAACAAAGGAATCTTCTAAATTTCATTTTTAGAATATGGTTTATATGACTTTTACCTAGGAGTAGCATATGTAGATGCTTTTAAGAAAAATCAAAGACTGATGGCATTTTTTTCCTAAAATTTTCCAGAAACAAAAATCCAGAGTAAAATATTTGTTATAGAGCAATGAATATATCATAAATTGTAAACATTTGTTAGTGTGCTTGAGTTCTTCATGGAATTATGAAGTTCTGGCCATCAAAATAAACCAGATTGTTGAGCTTTTATTGTGGGTTTTATGTCATAACCTTGGCTGTTTTTTGGTTCCAGTTAGTCAGTACAGGTTGATATTAGTTTAATATATCAATACCTATGTAATAGTGTATAAACTATCATCCACTAGCATAATCCTAGCCTATCTAAGTTTTCCCCACATATGTGAAGAACCTACAGAGGTAAATTTCAATATCTTATGTTCAAATGGGAAATTGTAAGTCGTGTGATGTATGTGTAAGCCTTAATTTTCATAAATGTGTTCACTAGGAGCATTTATTTATTTGCTATATTTGAAGAATGAATATAATACAGACCAATTATGTGCATTTTTTATATGTAGGAATCCATTAGAGGACACACTCTGATTAAAAATTAAACAGTAAAAGGTAAATCAAAGACATCATTTTTATGCTAATAGGTTTAGGTGTTTTTTAAAAAAAATAATACAATGTGTTCTTCCTTGGTACAGAAGGTGTATCTGTGTGGACAAGACGAGGAACACAAACATTCCGAAGACTACGTTCGTTCCTATAACTATGAGGGCAAAGGCTCCATGGCCGGCTCGGTGGGCTGCTGCAGCGATCGGCAGGAGGAAGAAGGGCTGGAGTTTCTAGACCACCTGGAACCCAAATTTCGGACATTGGCAAAGACGTGTGTAAAGAAGTAAATGCACCTTTTAATAGAGTAACATCTACCAATGCATATGTAAGAGTTCATTGCATGTAACACGATAGCCACATCTGCCGATGACTTTGTTTCTTGGAGGTGAACTTCGAGTCGTGTATAGATAAGGGTACTGTAATTATGAGGCTCCCCTAAATTCTCCTTGTGGAGAGAACGTCCGTGTTCTCTAGAGGCAAAGGTGTCATTGTTCATTTTCTCTTACCTGCATGTAGATATCGCCCCTTGGGGAGTGCACTGTGTTCACTCTTGCACCTTCTATGGTGTTTGAAAACGTAGGCTACTTTGTGTGCTATAGAAGACTATGAGGGAGATTTGGGTATTATGGAGGCTAATCGGAAATGCATTTTCATTTTAGATGTACAAATTAAATATTTTCTTTAAAATCTTGGGGAGCAGTATGCTTTTATAAATATTTTCTTTAGTGCCAGAGAATTCCTTTCTTTCTACCTGCGTGGTTTAAGAAGGACTGTGAAGCATTCTTAGGTGCAGCCTTCCATGTGGTAAACAGGTTCCTTTGTCACTATCACTACCTTTCACTCCTCCGAGGAGGTCTGGCTTCTTCCAGGAGCCGTCAGAGCTTAGTGCTCGGATCTGAGTGCACCCGTGTGGGTGCGCCGTAAGGTTCCTAACAGCTTCTAGGATTGTTGGGAAGACATGGACCAGAACGCGTGCCCAGCGACTTGAGCTGCAGAGCTTTCCCAAGGATTACCAGGGATTTCCACAGAAGACTCGCAACCCTGATGCCCATGAGCTGACTTAGGCTCACGGATATGTTTGGTCTGTCCAACATGATATACTATTAACTTTAAGAAATATAGAAATACCTTGGCAAGAACATTTACAACCTAGTTTGACTCAGACCCACCGTCTCGGTGGCTTCCACCTGCATCTTCAGGCATTGTACAGCCAACTCCGAAGGATTCCATACGTTAAGTTTGCCCCCAATTGAGTTAACATCCATAGTGGAACTTAAAACCCATCTACATTGGTAATCACTTTAAAAATGGAAATTCAGAAATAGTATGTATACGTTAAAAAATTTAAATCTATTATGGCAACCCTGACCAAACATTTGTGGAATGATGAATAAATAAATATATACGTGAGTAAATAAATTATTTTGAAGGCATGGCATTTTAATATTATATTTCATTAATCTAGAAAGAAACTACATATTTAATATTTCTTAGTAATTTGTGGAAAACTGTATAATAATACACATCACATGAAAACTTCTTATCTAAACAAAACTAGTTTTAATCTATTCATTCACTATCTTTTTTTTTTAAAGTGAGAATTTCTTTTAAATTTCGTGACTGGTCTTTTCATTCTCAACTTCTTAGGAAAGATGCTTCTTTGTATGAAATTGGATATTAGAGCAAAAGAAAAATATCGTTTTAATAACTGGATTTGATTTTATAAGGTGTCCATAATCTATAATTTTTATAGTAATTGTAAAACCATTTGGGGGTAATGCAATTTTTATTGTTTGATGTACTCTCTGACAATGAGATGAGTTTTGAAATTTTAAAATATATTATAAATTTGGAAATGTATCATGTCACCATAAGTTATATTCTTGAATATAGATATAAAATATTCTCTGAACAATTAAAAATTATTAGTTGAATATTCTTATATGTGTTTGTTTGCCTTCATATTTCCCTTATATTGATTAAGTATGGAAGAGAAAATTTATATCAGAACATAAATGCAATGTCCACAAATAGATTTCTCAGTAAGCAAGAGAAGGAACTCTAAAACTATTAAAGAATTACTTAAAAATGTGGAAAAGCAATTTGTATTAAGAAGTTTGGGCTATGTAAATTATTTTTAAAATATTATTAAATTTATCTCACAGAGAACCCATAACTGTTGTTTGATTTATTTAGGCAATTCAAAATCATTTTCTGTTATACCCCAAATTAAATGTTAATTGTATGATTGATGAAATTTATGAAACTCTCCCAAACTGTTTACAAATTTAGCTTGTCAATAAAATGCTATATTTCATGTATGTTGTCAGTTAATTGTCAATTCATAAGTTAATAATTATGAATTGTTTTTATATACTTAAGTGTATAGTGAGGAAAATAATCCAATTTTCATTATTGTGAATCAGATTTCAAATATTTCATGTAAAAAAAAACATGGGAATACCAAAATAGATGAAAATCTGTGTGAATTTTATTAGTGAACTTCATTAAACACTTTCCAATCTTCAACTTTTAATTCCTCCTGAGTTTATTAGTGTATTTCTTAAAACTTGCGATGTATGTGTATATTTACTTACAGAAAATGTTGTATGTTATGTTATTTGGAAAATGCTCAAAATAGATGTTTTAAAGTTGAAGATTTTTGTTATCCCTCTTCATATTACTTTAGTTATAAACGTCCTGGATCTTAAATGAAATTAGAGCAAAACAAGCAGTGTTTATTGACTCATTCCTCCAGCCTCTTTTATCTCCCATAAAGCTGCTTTCTTTTCCTAAGTAGGAAAAGAAAAAAAAAAGGAAGTATAGCAGAAGAACGCATTATTCAGAATGGGTAAAACCGAGTATGGTGTGCAAACCTGCAATCCCCATACTTGGGAGGCTGAGTCAGGAGGATTGTAGATTTGAGGCCAGCCTCACCTATTTAGCAAAGTTCTTAGTAACCTAGGGAGACCCTGTTTCAAAGTAAAAGAACAAAATAAGGCTGGGGGTGTATCTCAGAGGTAGAATGCCCCTCGGTTCCATCCCCAGCACCGCAAAAGAAAGAAAGAAAAAGAAAAAAAAAAGAATAGGTAGACCCTTGCATATTTTGTAGGGCCTAATAAAATTAAATTAGCATATTTTTAAAAAATTCTTGAATAGATATTATTTACATAAAAGATAAAAACCACACTTACATTACCATAAATATTTACCACCAACAATAAGCTAATAACCATTTTCAAATGTACATATCTAGGCCAAGGGTGTAAGTATTATGAAAACAGATGGATGATGTACGTTCACAACACATATTATATGAAGCAAATTATTTGAAACTCTACTTCTTAAAGTAAGTTTTGATTGATGGGAGTTAAATATCCTTTGATAAACCAATCTACATAATTAGATGTTGCTTATGCCCTAACTTTAGAGAAAAACAACTAAAAATAAGTGTGACCTTCCTTCGGTCTGCATTCTGCCCAAGAACACATAGAATTAAAAAAACTAAATTTAGTTGTTAGTGTGCAACAGTTAATACATGTAACTGTAGATTTTTATTTGGCCATGTTTAGAAACTTTTAACTTATATAACACTTATTAATACTAAAAAGAAATTTCAAGGCTTCATTTGTGATACTAGAAGTTTTATCTTTCTTGAATTAATACCTAAAATTCATGTAGAGTTGTTTTTGTTTTGTTTTGTTTTGTTTTTATGGTACTGGGGATTGAAGCCCCAGGAATTCTACCTCCCGACTATGCCCCCAGCCCTATTTTTTCTTTTTCTTTTCTTTTCCTGTTTTCTTTTTTGTTTTTGTTTGTTTTTTAAACAGGGTCTTGCTAAAAGTTGCTGAGGGTCTTGCTAAGCCAAGTTGCTGAGGCTGGCCTTGAACCTGCAATTCTCCCGTCTCGGCCTCCCAAGTACTGGTATTATAGGTATGTACCACCATGCCTGGCTCATGTAGTGATATTTTCTACCAGATAAAGTAAAAAAAAAAAAATGGAAAGAAACCCCCTAATCTGAAGTAAAAATGTAAGGATTTCCTTTTTTTTGGTCTTTGCTTCTCCTAAAATATAGAGAGAACAGGAATTAAGGGGTGGCTGATATTTGTATAATTCAGTCGCCCTTAAAATTCAAGTCCATGAAGATGCTTTATCAGAAATATCCTACAAGAAGGATGTGCTGCTGTTCTCTCTCTCTCTCTCTTTTTTTTTTATATGGAGCTGTTCTTGACCCACCATATTTCTCTGCTCGAAGAGCCATACTAAAGAAAAAATATATATATATACTTTTTCTTTAGTGCAGGGGACTGAATTCAAGGCCTCACACCACACCACTGAGCTACACCCTCAGCCCCCATACTAAAATTCTAAATTGCTGATTCAGGAAGTGGGAGCTCTCGACCAGCAGGTCATGATCCCTCAGGAACTTGTTAGAAATGCAAATTTTTGGGTCCCTAGCCCAGACTGACTGACCAAGAAACTCCAGGGGTTCTGTTGTCCTGTTAAAGCTGGGAATGCATGACCTTTCACACCCCTCTCTCAGCAGCATGCAGCCCGCTGGGCACTGGCATCGGGGACATGGATTCTGGGCCCCACCGCAGCCCTACTGAGTCACAATCAGCATTTTAACAAGATCCCCAGGAGATACACATACCCTTGAAACTGTGACAAGCACTGCTTGAATGACTAGTGAGAGGACAGGCAGCAGTGACTATGAAGTGAGCATCACAGTTAGTCAGTTAGCATGTCTGCCCCAGGCGGCCGCAGGCAGCAGGTCCATGACACACAGGGAAGCAAATTTACCCCAGCTCAGTTGGCGACTCAAATTCAAGATCATGTCTCACCCCTCACAAAGCAGCAGCCGCTCCCGTCTGTATTCTCAAGTTCCTGAATATTAACTTTCTATGAACCTTGTACCTTAACGGTACCATATAGTGGAGGGCATACAATGACATATGTAACCAAATCAAGTCAATGACATTTTCATTGCCATTTGACTGAGCAAATTAATTTTGCTAATGCACAATTAAAAATCATATTAGTTTTGGTCAGGCCTATCCAACAAATTTACCAAAATGTTTAAAAACCAGCTTGAAGCCAGGCATGGTAGCACAAGCCTCAGTATTGGGGAGGCTGAGATAGGAGGATCACAGATTTGAGGCCAGTCTCAGCAATTTAGTAAGGCCCTCAGCAACCTAGCAAGACTCTGTTTCAAAATAAAAAATAAAATAGGACTGGTGGTTTAGCTCAGAGGTAGAATGACCTTGGTTTCAATCCCCAGTACAAGAAAGAAAAGAAAGAAAGAAAGATGAATGGAAGGAAGGAAGGAAAGAAAGGCTGGGGGTGTAGCTCAGAGTAGAATGCCTCCAGTTTCAATCCCCAGTACCACAAAAATAAATAAATAAATAAAGCCAAAACCCAAACCAACAACAACAACAACAAAAAAAAAACCTTGAATATCCTGATAGCTGAAAAAAATATTCTGAGATTGTTTGGGCAAACAGGTGCCTTGCTGCATCTTTGCTCACTGAGCCAATTTTATTTTCTTGCCACACATGCTCTAAAAGCTTTGTTTTTGTGGGTGTAGCTGACTTCAAATATCATAGGTGTGACTAAGATGCTGTCAGAAACCAGTTGTTTGAATCAAGTAAGCATATTCTGTCACGATTGTTTCTCTTTATTTTAGACTGGGAAATCATGTAGAAAAAAATGAGTAATGTTTTCAATCCTTTAAAAAGTTTAGTATTGCCGGGCGTGAGCTTCAGATTGGAAGCCATGTGCTAAGAATGGTGGAGCACGGGGACCAACGGAGGCTGGATCCCTTGTAGCTTCACGGAGCCTCTAACCTGCCTGGGGTCCCTGCCTCTAAATTTGCTCACGGGAGTGAATGCACCCTTCTGCATTTAAGCCATACAATTTTAGGTTTTCTGTTCTATATTGTTGAATCTAATCTGACATAGAAAGAATGCATGGAAATAATTATTTTATTCAGGTTTTGATTCAATGAAGTTAATCTGCCATGAGGACTCATTTTCTTTTGGATAAGAGTAAAAAAATTAAAAATGGGCTGTGAAGATATTTTAGTGTTCTTCAGAACAGCCTCAAAGCAAAGGGGAGTATTAATTATTTCATGGAAATCAAATGATATAGAGGATGGGTCACTTCCACCTCTTTAAAGTCAGGAGCCTCCCTTGGTAAGAGGTGACAGATCTAGGAGTCAGTGGACTTGGATTCTTCTATTAACTTTCTGGGTGATATTTATCAGGTCACTGAACTTCATTTACTTTGACCCTTCAAGTCTAAAAGTATTTTATTTGTTGGTTTTATCAACCAAATTATGATTTGTGTGAGTGTATGTGTGTTTGGGGGAGGTACTGGGGGATTGAACCCAGAGCCTCCCACATACTAGGCAAGTGGTCTCTCTACTATTGAGCTACATCACCAGCTCCCTTTTTAAAAATTTTGTTTTGAAGATGGGCATGGTGACCCAGTACTTGGGAGGCTGAGACAGGAGGATTCCAGATTCACGGCCAGCCTCCACATTTTAGCAAGGCCCTCTGCAACTTAATCATCAAGTTGCAACTTAATCACTAACCTGCTTCAAAATAAAAAATAAAATAGGGCTGGGGGTATAGCTCAGAGATAGAATGCCCCTGATTTCAGTCCCCAGAACCACACACACAAAAAAATTGTCTTGAGACAGGGTCTTGCTAAATTGCCCAAGCTGGCCTTAGACTTGTGTGGACGGCCGTTTTAGGACCACACATTGAGATTAACATCTTGGACCAACTCAGCTGTGTACACAGTGCCTGGTCGAGTGGAATCTGTCTGCAAACGGACAAATTCCCTGGGACCTGATGGGATCGATAGCATGTGGACTTTGATGTCCTCTCCATCTACTAGTAATGTTTAACTCCTCCTTCCTCTCAACTGTCTTATGGCCCCTCCTTGCTGCCTCTCTTTATCTGGACCTGTGATACTTGCTGGTTCCTGTGTTTAATTGTTTTTATGATGCTTTGTCTAAACTTTCAATAAAGGCAGGGCACCGGCTGCTAGAGGCAGGAGATTTTTGAGTTGCCCCCTCTCTGGCTGACCCCGATATTAAAATAATCTTGGACCCAGAGTCCTTCATGCGAGGACTTCGGCAAGCAGCAACTGCGGCACCAGTCCATCACAGACTTGGGATCCTCCTGCCCTGCCAGAGTAGCTGGGATTGCGGCGTAGCCACCACACCCAGCTACTTATGATATTCTTTAATGCAGGGATGATGTGGTGTTCATCACTTGTATTCTCCTTTATACTTGTGTTTGGCAGCTTTTCTTTCTTTCTTTCTTTCTTTCTTTCTTTCTTTCTTTCTTTCTTTCTTTTCGTTGTGCTGAAGATCTAACCCAGGACCTTGTGCATTCTGAGCTGAGCGCAGGCTACCACTGAGCTAAATCCCCAGCCCCAGAGTTTTTGTTTGTTGAGTATCCACATAAGTGATATTGAACATTTAATTGTTGCATTAAATTAATGATGAAAATAAAACCATCTTCCTTAAATACATAAATTTTTAAATTGCCTCTAAATTGGATGTGGTGGCGCATGCCTGTAATCTTAGTACTTGGGAGGCTGAGACAGGAGGATCGCAGGTTCGAGGATAGCCTCAGCAACTTAGTGAGACTTTCCGCAAACTAGTAAGGCCCTGTTTCAAAACAAAAAATAAAAAAGGGCTGGGGGTGTACCTTAGAGGTAGAATGCCCCTGGGTTCAATCCCCAGTACCATACACACACATACAAATTTGCATCTGAAATATACAAAGGATGCTTAAAACCCAATAAAATAAATAAATGAATAAATAAACAAATTGGTCACACTACTTCCACCACTTTGTCCTCTGTTCCAAATGGTCTGATAATGTTTCCTTAAATCCAAGAGACTCAATATATGGTTACATGCTAATAGCCTGAGGTGCATTGTCATATTTCAGTTAATCAATGTAAAGGAAACCAAAGGAAATTTTAAAAATTGCCATCAATTCCCATCACAACCCAAGACTTTTTTTTTAAATGTTTACTTGGATAGACCAGAATGAGTAAAGCTGAGTTAGCAAGTGGACATTGTGGCAGTTTCAGCATATGACAAAGAAGACAATTCTATGGTTTTGCTGTATGACAAATGGTGATTACATATTCTAACTCACGGGCTGGGATTCTGCTGTTCTACACTGTATGCTATCATAAAGGCTTCCCCACCCCCACAAGCCCAGTAAATTAGCCAGAACTTGTACTACATTGATTAGATTGCCTGTAACAGAAATAACAGTGACTTAAAACACGGTAAATTTTCTCTAATGTAAAACAAGTTGAATCTTGGGCTCATGTAGGTCCTTCTTAGTGCTACTAATACCCTTGTGTTGTGAGGTAGCATCCCAATCAAGACCAATCAGATCATCAAAGGTGTTAATTGAGAGCCTTTATTTACCGGCCAACCAGGACTGCACAGAGCACAGTAGCTTGCCATTTTTTACGGCTCCTTTTATAGAGCAAAACTACAAAGCCACAAGCTATAAGGGGGTGAAAAGTACAGGTTCTCACAGCAGGTTCCCATAGCAGGTTCCCACAGCAGGGGTGGGAAGCCCCCAACAGTTCTTTTTAGCATTTGAGCAAGCCAAGCATAACAAACATACAGAACAAAAACAATGACACAGTAACAGTAACACAATGTTGTTACCCGTTACCCTGCCAACATCCCAGTTTGGTTTTTTCAAGGCCAACTTCCCTGTCTTAGGGCCAGGTTTGGGGTCATGAGGGTAACAATATAGAGTCACTCTAGCTAACAAGTTACTCTGGCTAATAAGCTCTAACTAGGCATCATCACACTAGGGGTCTTCTCTTTTTCTGCTGAAGTATCTTTTGTACAAATTGCTTCATAGTCACAACTCCCACCAACATATCTGTGTCTGAAGCAAAAAGAGAGCCAAGTGTGGTTGTGCATGCCTATAGTCACAGTACTTGGGAGGCTGAGACAGGAGGATCACAGGTTGGAGGCCAGCCTTAGCAATTTAGCCAGATCCTCAGCAACTTAGGGAAACATTGTTGCAAAAATAAAAAATAAAAGTGCTAGGGGTATAGCTTAGAGATAGAATCCCCCCCCCCCAAAAAAGAGAGAAGAAGTGGGATCCCTGAGAAAACTCTTCCAGAAGTTCCCTCCAAAAACTTCTGCCTTTTATGTACCCCTGGGAGAACTTGGTCATACACTCAACTCTGTCTGCAAATGAGAGTGAGATACGTGGTATTCAAACTGAGTATAGCAGCTAAACAAAAGCTGGGCATTGTAACTAAGGAAGATGTTTGATAATGATGTCAGTGATCTAGGAAAAATACAAATATTCTTCACCAATAGAACACTGTCCCAGGTCAATTAGCAAAATGTTTATTCCTTACTGGAGTGCTCTGGCAGATGCTGCTTGCTCCATAGTCTCGCCGCGGATGGTTGCTGCTTTAAGCAGCTCCCTAATTCCATGGTTCCTGCCACGGAAGGTCGCTGCACCAGGCAGCCTCCTGATCAATAGTGTTCTCGCATGATACCGACATGAAGTCTGATATGATAACTTGGAGAGAATTTAATAACTGGGGAAGGGGGTCGGGGAAGGAGATCCAAGATGACAAATTCTCCTGCCTTATGTAGTCAAGGCCTTTCTTATATAGAGGTTCAGACAAAGCAAACGGGAAGAAGATCACAAGACCAGGGAGTGGCAAAGTGAATGTTTCAGGGAGAATAGGAGGTCATCAATGTCCAGCTTTCGGTCCCATCCCATCCAAGGAAGCTTGTCTGTGTGCAGGCAATTTCCACTTAGCATGTACTATGTACATGGTTAAGCTGGTCTGAAATGGTGACCTCATTGCGTGGGCTAAGATGGCCCCCAACAATTCTTTACATAATAGTTAAGGGACTGTATACTTAGAGTGGAGGAGCATCTTCTTTTATTGGCCAAGTTTTATTAAATGTAACAGAGCAAAAACTTATTTCAAAAGTCACATAAATAAAATCTCAGAGTATTTTTCCCAGAAATTAAAACCTGATTGCTAAGCCAGATATGGCTGAAATATTTTTGGAGGGGTGGGAGGGGGAGCTTTTATAGTGTAAAAAATTATGAACAAATTACTACATTAAAAATGAGAACATTTCACCCCAAATGAAAGTTTGTGGTTTCTTTTGAAGATCTAGGACATCTGGTAACAGACCCCATATTCCTGAAGGTCCCCAACTGACCGGAGGTGACATGGGGCTTTCCCTTGAGAGAGTGGCCTTGGAAGCCTACCATTCATGTCACAAACAGGAGACTCAATTTGCTGCTTTATCATGACATTCATATGATGGTTTTCTAAAGATTTTAGAGGAATAAATGACATGATTTCTGTACTACTATTCTACTCAAAAATAGAATAATAAAAAAAGGCTGCTCTTTTCAACCAACCAGACACTGATTTTTTTATTATTAGTTTTTATGGTACTGGGACCTTCTACCTCTGAGCTATACCCCCAGTCCTTTTTATTTTTTTATTTTGAAACGGGGTCTCGCTAAGTTTCTGAGGGCCTCGATAAATTACTGAGGCTGACCTTGAACCTGCTATCCTCCTGTCTCAGCCTTTGAAGTACAGGTGGGCACCACCAAGAGGGGCTGTGACATTGATTTTGAATACTTTCCTGACCCCTGAAGGCAGGAAAGTCAGTGACTACTCAGACTAGGTGAATTTTCAAGATGGATCATGTTGCCATTCAGCATATAATATAATGCGTTTCTTTATCATGTTCCTTGTTTATTGTTTTCTTTCTTTCCCCTCTTGAATTAGAATGTGAGCTCCATTCCATGAGAGCAGAGATCTTTGTGTCTACAACAGTGGCTGCAACAGTAACTGCCACATCGAGGGAAGGGAGTCAATACATGTTTGTTGAAGAACTTTGTTTAAGCACCTACTATGTGCAAACGTGACAGAATAATTTCACAAGTGTTATCTCTTTTGAAATATTAGTAAGCCGGGCATGGTGGTGCATACCTGTCATCCTGGTACTTGGCAGGATGAGACAGGAGGATTGCAGGTTCGAGGACAGCCTCAGCAACTTAGCAAGACTCTCAGCAACTTAGCAAGACCCTGTTTCAAAATAAAAAATAAAATAGGACTGAGGGTATGGTTCGGAGGTAGAGCAGCACTGGTTCAATCCTCGGTACCCAAAAATGAAATAAAATAAAATATATTAATAACATGCTTCCAAGTGTAAGTCTTATATTCCTATATACTAATAAGGAAATGCAGACTGAGAGATGTTAATTGACTTAAGATCAGAGTGCTAGGCTTTCACTGAGACATGATTTAAATACAAGTCAAACTGATGATTGCCACCCGAATATTTCTTTAGAATGGTCTTCATGGATCTGTAATACAATGGAAGAAGATGTTGATAGCTTCTCAATAAAAATAGAAAAAATATTTTTCTTATGAATTTATGTTGAATATTTTATATATTAATATCCTTCTACTATATGAATTTTGATATTCAGATGATAAATTACTGTGGGAAGAAGGAAGAAAATTATTGCCTTAATGATGTTGAGGTACATTCCTTCTATTCAGATTTTCTGCAGTGTTTTCATCATGAGTGGGTGTTGCATTTTGTCAAATGCTTTCAATAGACACTAAAAGTGTCTATTGAAATGATCATGTGATTTTTGTCCTTAGTCCTATTTATGTGGTGAATAACATGTATTGATTTACATATGTTGAACCAGGCTTGCTAAAGAAAGAAATTGAAGAAGATCTTAGAAGATGTAAAAATCTCCCTTGCTCTTGGATGGGCAGAATAAATATCATCAAAATGGCCATTCTACCAAAAGTGATCTACAAAATTAATGCAATCCCTATCAAAATACCAATGTAATTCTTCATAGAACTAGAAAAATCCATCATAAACTTCACACGGAGAAACAAAAGACCCAGAATAGCCAAAGCAATTCTCAGCAATAACAACCATGCAGAAGACATCACAATTCCTGACTTCAAATTATACTACAGAGCTATAGTAATAAAAACAGCATGGTATTGGCACAAAAACAGACATATAGACCAAAGGAACAGAATAGAAGATACAGAAACAAATCCACACACTTATAGCAAATTGATTTTCGACAAAGGTGCCAGACACATATGTTGGAGAAAAGACAGTCTTTTCAACAAATGGTGTTGGGAAAACTAGTTATCCATTTGTATAAAAATGGAACTAAACCCGTACCTCTCACTCTGCACAGGAGTCAACTTGAGATGGATCAAAGACCTGGAAGTTAGACCAGAGACTGTGAAGCTACTAGAGGAGGGCATAGGTTCAACACTCCAATATATAGGTACACGTGGAAACTTCCTCAACAAGACCTCGAAACCTCAGAAAATTAAAACAAGAATTAATAAATGGGATGGCATTAAACTAAAAAGTTCCTTCACATCAAAGGAAACTATCAAGAGTCTAAAAAGAAAACCTACAAAATGGGAGAGGATCTTTGCTAGCTATCCCTCTGATAGAGGACTAATATCTAGAATATACAAAGAACTTAAAAGACTTTACACTAAAAAAAAACAACAAATAACCCAATCAAGAAATGGGCAACTGAATTGAATAGACAGTTCATTAAGAAGAGATACAAATGGCCAATAGATACATGAAAAAATGTTCAACATCATTAGCAATCAGGGAGATTCAAATCAAGACTACACTGAGAGTCCATCTAACCCTAATCAGAATGGCAATTATCAAGAAGTCAAATAATAATAAATATTGGTGAGGATGTGGGGAAATAGGAACTCTTCTACACTGTTGGTGGGATTTCAAACTAGTATAGCCGCTATGGAGATCAGTGTGAATATTTCTCAGAAAACTAGGAATGGATCTACCTTGTGATCTGGCTATACCACTCTTGGGTATCTTTCCAAAGGGGCTGAAATCAGAGAACTACAATAGTATATGCATACCCACGTTCATAGCAGCACAATTCACAATAGCCAAATTATGGAACCAACCTAGGTGTCCATCAACAGATGAATGGATTGCAAAATTTTGGCAAATACACACAATGGAATTCTACTCTGCAATAAAGAAAACAAAATTATGTCATTTGCAAGAAAATGGAAGGACCTGAAGAACATTATGTTAACTGAGATTAGCCAATCACAGAAAGTGAAGGGTCATATGTTTTCTCTAATATGCACAAGCTAGGGAGTATAGGGATACCAGAGGGACTCCAGATAATGGAGGAGAAACCTCACTGGAACCAGGGAGGTGGACTAAGGGAAGGGGAAGGGGAAGACTGAGGTTCATCAATGGAAATTCTACCATCGACTATGTGTACATATGTGAATATACCAATGTCAACCTCAGTACTCTGTGTTGGGAAGGGGGGAAATGGGGAGGCTGGGGGAGGGAGGCACCAAGTGCTGTGTGCATGTATGACACTGTCAACGTGATTTACCTTATGATGTGAGACTATAATGCACCAATAAACGCACACTAATAAAAAGTAAAAATGGAGAAAATATTGCTATTTATACATATGAACTTGGAAGATATTATGTTAAATGAAATAAGCCAGAGGTAGAAAGAAAAATAGTGTATGATCTCACTTGTAAGTGAAATCTAAAAGAAGTTAAACGCATAGAAATAGAGAATAGATGCTGGGTGTGGTGGCACACACCTGTAATCCTAGTACTTGGGTAGCTGAGAGAGGAGGATAGCAGGTCCAAGGACAGCCTCATAAACCTAGCAAGACCCTGTTTAAAAAAAATAAAAAGGGCTGGGGGTGTAGTTCAGAGGTAGAATGCCTCTGGGCTCAGTCCCCTGTAACACACACGCGCGCGCGCGCACACACACACACACACACACACACACACACAGAAATAGAGAGTAGACCAGTAGTGACCAGGGACAAGGATGGGAAGAAAGGAGAGAAGAGGTCAAAGGGTATACAAAGTTAGAATTATATATGATGAATAGCTCTGGAGACTAATGCACAGCCTGGGGACAAGGGTTGCTGTTGTATTGTATTCTGAAAGTTTACTGAGTAGATTTCAGGTGCTCTTACCATATACAGGGTCTGAAACACTAAATTGTGGAGGGCCTCACTAAATTTCTGAGGCTGTCCTTGAAGTTGTCTCAACCTCCCAAGTACTGGGATTACAAATGTATGCCACCATGCCTGGCAAGATTGTCTCTTTAAGGACCCTCTGGTTCTGACTTTCTATAATATCTCTGTCATGAAGATTAGTTCCCATCCAAGCATCTCAATAAATCCATCATAAACATTCTTGGTAGTTTAATTTTAGAAGTAGAAGTAACCATAGACAGCATCCAAGATAACTGCAAATCTTATTTATTTATTTATTTACTTATTCATTTATTTTTTGCAGTACTGGGGATTGAACCCAGGGACATTCTACCTCTGAGCTACACCCCCAGCCCTATTTTATTTTGAAACAGGGTCTTGCTAAGTTGCTGAGGCTGGCCACAAACCCGCCATCCTTCTTTCTCAGCCTCCCAATACTGGGATTACCAGTGTACACAACCACACCTGGTGGAAACTCTTACTTAACCAGTGTAAATGCTGAGACCTCAGCAGCTACTTGAGCAGCCCGAGAGGAACAGGAAGCTTCTCCTTCCTTTAAGTCTGATGCACCTTTTACAGTAGTGCCATGGGAAACAGGTTTATGTCAGCAGAGTCATGTTCATAGCCAGAGGACATTCTTCAAAAGAATCACATCCACCCACACTTCATTGTCTCTTCCACTTTATGGCCAATGCTTCAAACATGTCTTATAGAGGAATCCATTTTCGTGACCAGATAGTCAAATCTAAATGTGCTCGACAAACTGGGGCACTTTATTTAGAGTAAGTGGTTCCTATTTCATTCCTCTGTTGAAACAATTTCATCATGAAACAAGCAAGTGAACAACAACAGCAACAAAATCACCCTTTTAATAGTTTTGATCAATTACCTGGTGTGAAAAAATGACAGTAAACGTCTAAGATGAATTTGCGTCAAATTGCTCTTCTGCCTTTTTCTGGAATGAGGAAAAACATGAGCCACTCTTCAGGCATTAGAGGGTGAAGGAGGCAAGAGTGTGGAAACATCCCATTGTCAGAGGCTATGATGACAGTCTGAGTAGATCTGTGGGGCCTGAAACTCGTTCACTTCTCTGTTTTCTGGAAATGCTTCGTGCTGGAGACTGTGATGTCATCATTAGAAGGATGAGGGTGCTTGTGAAATCACTGTTAGAAAAACGTGAGGGTTCAGCCATATGGAAACGGAAGGATGTCAACGCTAGTCCCGTGCAGATGACCAGGCTTATTTTACTAGCAAAGGTTCAACGATAATTTTATGGATATAGAGACAATAGAACAGCTCATTAATATGGCACTCACTAATAAAACGGAACATGAAGCTAATACATACAATGTAATGCATGCAGTGCCGGACATTGATTTTGAATTGAAACATTCAGTATTACCATAATTCTGGCTCTGTGCATAAGACTATTAGGATGGTGAGGGTTTCAAGAACTGAAAGGTGTGAGTGTCGTGGTTGGCTTTTCAAGCAGGTTTTCTCCAAACATCCCTGAGGAGACTTAAACCAAAAATGAGAGACAAGTTTCTCCTCTGTGGATTGACTTAACTGGTTTAAGTAATTGAACAGAGGTTCAGGAGGCTGAGTCAGAATGCATGGCGTTGTGTTCTGAAGAGCTGGAAGGGCACAGCTTTTATGTTTTAATCTCCCGGATTAAGTGCATCAAGTTTAAGTGCACTTCAGATCAAACCATAAGTTGCCCTATTCTTTTTCACTTGTCACTGTGAACTGTTTTTGACCAGCTGAGAAAGTGAGAGAGTGAGAGAGAGAGAGAGAGAGAAGGAGAGAGAGGGGGAGGGGAAGAGGGAGGAGGAGGAGGAGGAGGAGGAGGAGGAGGAGGAGGAGGAAGAAGAAGAAGAAGAAGAAGAACAACAACAACAACAACAACAACAACAACAACAACAGAGCGAACTTGCTCCCCAGTAGATGTTCAAGAGTACACAGAGAAGTTCTCAGTGGCCAGTCAGGAGTCCAATATGGGAGAGAAGTTAGAAGGCCTGCGGTTGGCTTTATTGTGACAAGGGAGGTTCTTGGAGAAAACCAGTAGTTCACATTTAGAGAAATCTAGGACCTCAACGGACGCTTTTTCATAGTAACTCATTCTTGGTTTCTTATTTTCCCACAGCCCTGATTCCTCGATTTTATTTATTTACATCCCTAAACAATGAAGTTTCTAAAACAGGAGACTGAATCGAATCTGGATGTCTGTAACCACTTCATTCCTGTAAAGAACGTAATGGTCTCCTAGTCAGTCCTTTAACAGGTGGCCGGCGGGCTTGTTGGAATGCCGCCTCTCCAGGTCTCAGGGGTTTTTGTGGGTCTGCCATTGCCCCCGGGCAGGGACTCCGCGGCCGGGGCAGCGGGCTGGGCGGGCCGGGCCGGGCGCGGTGAGTCAGTGCTGTCCGGGCTGCTGCTGGGCAGGGCCAGCGCGGATCCGGGGACACCGGGGCGGGGGCCGTGGGCTTATAGGTGGCGGGCTGGCGAGGAACACTGGGGCCAGGTAAAAGGGTGGCGGCGAAAGGGAGTTCCCACCTGTTGAGTCCTTAAAGAAATGAAGACTTAAGAAAATAGCAAGGAGGGGCCGATCGCTGTCCCCGGACGCGCCTGGAGCCCCACCCTCGGCCGGAGGAAAAGCCCCTGGGAGAGAGGCCGGCTCAGAGACGCCAGCCCCGCGCCGCCGCGCTCCTGCTCCCCCGGCTCTCCCGCGCAGCCGGCCCCGCGTCCCGGCCTCCCGAGCAGCCGGCCTCCCCTGCAGCCGGCCTCCCGTCCCGGCCTCCGCCGCCCCGCCTCGCCCCGCTCGCCGGCGACCTTTCCCAGCCTCTCCATGGCGGCGGCCAGGCCCCCCGGCGCCCGGAGCGCAGCCCCCGGCCGGCAGCTGCTGCTGACCCTCACGGTGAGCGCCGCCGGGCCGGGACGAGGGGAGCTCGGGGAGCTCGGGGAGCGGGGCGGCGGCCAGGCGGGGTTACAGCGCCCGCCAACGCTCCAGATGGAGCTGCTGGGGGCGGGGAGGGCGGGCGGGGAGGGCGGCGCGGCCGGGGCAGGGGATCGCGCGGGGGACGGAGGCGGCGCCGGGGCGCGCGTCCCCAGCCCTGGCCTCGGGGCGCCCGCCGCCCGCCGTCCCGGGCGCCTCCCCGACCTCCGTGCGGGTGCGCGGTGCTCCACCCGGCCTCCGTGCGGGGTGCGCGGTGCTCCTCGCCCTGGCCGTGGCTCGGGGCGCGGGGGTGGGTGTTTGTGGACTCCTCAGGGGGAGGGACGAGGAGAGTCGCGACCTCTGCTCCTGGGACGCGGACACGAGGTGACCTCTCCGTTTCCATTGTTAGCCCGGAGGCTGCGGTCCCCTAACTCTGGGGAGTGATTGTCCTGGTCGCGACCTCTCGTCCTCGGAGGCGTCTGGACTTCCCCGCCCCCCGAGGGTCCCCTGCTCCCCAGCGTCGTCGCTACTTTAAAGAACTTAGCAGCAACCCCCTGGGTCCTGCGCAGAGTCGGGAGCCCAAGGAAGTGGGCTGATTGGGGACAGGACAGTCAGTCCCCTTCCCAGGCAGGAGACCGGATCTCACGAGGGGAGCCGCAGGGCACCGGAATCCAGTGCGGCCGGGTGGGGGAGCCTGCGGGGGATCTGGGATCTAAGGCGCCCAGGCCGACTTTTCCTGGGTTCCCTGGAAAAAGAAGAAAAGTTAATTGGAGGGGATATGAAAGAGGGATCAACTCAGTGGTACCGTTTCCCGCGGAGCGAGCGTGCGGCTCGGGCTCCATTCAGGCCTGAAGGTCGCAGGGAGGGACCCAGAGAACAATAGAGAGAGGTTCTTTGTGGGAGTGGTGAAATACAGGGCAGAAATATTTGGACAACCTCCCCTTCTCGTCTGTTCGCATTTCACGAAGGGTTCCTAAGTTTTTAAGTAATGAAAGTGTAGTGTTTACTGTTATGGTGGGAGCCACGCTGTGTGCTCTTTCCTTCAATTCAGATCGTCTGAAGAGAGGAATTAAAAACTAACAGGCAGCTCAGTTGCAGCTTTAACAAAATTTTATTACAAAGTCAGTAGAAAGTAGAAAAAGAGAAGAGGAAAAGCAGCGTGACACGCTGGAGAGCCGAACGTAGAACTCTGCCCCTCCCTCTGACCCCGGCCAGGCCCCTTAAATACAATTCTCATCTTAGTATGTTCTTATCAGCCTTACCAAGGCAACGAGCTAGTAACTTATTTCTTAGGCATAACTTATTCCTTAGGCAGGTGGTGCCTTCAGGTCTACTAAGTGCACTTACTAAGTGCAGAGGTCACTAATCTACCATGCTTTTACCCCTATTGTACTGGGCTGTATTGGTTGTTTATCAACTGTGGGCACTTTAATGTAATGCATGGAGTTTGCCTTTCTCATACTGAGGCCGAGTCACAAAGAATAGGAGGTAAACGGAGGCACTGATTACAGCCAGTATAGCTGTGCACTATGTTAGGGATAAAGCCTTAACTGCCTCAATGGTACTCTAAGTCTCTACTGCTTCTAAGGCTAGAGGCTTCAATTGTCTTTACATTCTTACTATGGGTTAATCATTTAGAACAAAGGGGCAGAAGAGAACAGAGGGGGAGCTCTTGGAATGTAACAGAGCTGCCGCCTCTCCCTGCCTGAATGACTGCCTTTTACATTTTACTAGAAATTATTATCAGAGCAATTTTCCAATACCGGCACATTTACTATGATTAGAATGTCTTTCCCAGGAAACTGAATGGGTTTTTAAGTCCTAAGGAAAATTCCCAGGACATAATAATGTAGCAAACTAAGTACACAGCAGTTAACATTTTACAGTTGAGGAGACTAAGAACGGAATCAGTAACGGTTGCAAAATACATTGCTGATGACCAAGAGATGATGTTTGGTTGGGTTCCTGGTAAAGCTGTCACCTCTTTTTAAACCCGGGGTCATTTTTCTTTGGAGGAAGAGGCAAGCATGGCACCATAGTAAAAGGCATTGCTCTGCATATCCCAGAACAAGCTGTGTGTCAGCTCAGATTCCTTTTAGAAGAAAGCGGGGTGTGAGGGAACGAACTGAAATCCAACCCCCATTCCTTGATCCTCTTTAGCTCCGTAGTTTGACAGGCCAGGAGTGAGCCAGGAGTGCGGGCCCTGCCTGCACCCCTCTTTCCACCTTCAAGCTGGAAATCTCACAGGTTGCTCTGCCTATGCAAAGCTTGCCAGCCTGGGTGGCTGCTTTGCTTGTGAGAAACGTGTAAAGACCAAGTGTGAGATTATTAAATAAGAATGACTTTGAGGGGCGGGCGCCCTTTGCACTACCTCCCTAGAAATCCTTCACCATTCCAGAGATGGCTTCTCCCACTTCCTAGTATTGCCTCACTGCATGCACATCTGAACCACTTGAACTTTCCTCTGTCTCAACGCCTAAAATAAAGCCTCTCTCTCTAAGGTCAGCAGGCATCTCCCTCACCAAATTCAAGGGACACTTTTCACTCTATATAATCCCACCTTGTGTGTCTTTATTCTTGAAATTCACTTTTTTTAACCTTTCTGATCACTCAAAATCTGACTCTATGTAGTTTCCTTTTCTCTTTGTATGTGCGCTAAAGGAGACAAAACATGAGCTCAACCCTCTTAATGAAGTTTTAAGTGTACAGTATTAACTATAAGCACAGTCTTGCATAACAGAAACTTTATATCCAGCGACTCCCCATTTCTCCCCCACCCAAGCTCCTGGCAACCACCCTTCTATTTTCTGCTTCTATGAGTATGACTACTTTTTTCTGTACTCGTGTGTGTGTGTGTGTGTGTGTGTGTGTGTATACACGTACATGCTGGGAATTGAACACAGGGGCATTCTACTTCTGAGCTACACCCCTACCACTCTTATTTTTTTTATTTGGAAACAGGATCTCACTAAGTTGCTGAAAGCCTAAGTTGCTGAGGCTGGCTTCGAACCTGCGATCCTCCTGTCTCAGCCTCCCAAGTTCTGGGATTACAGGCGTGCTTTTCTGTACTCTTAAATGTTGATTTTCCTTGGGGTTTTATTCTAGGTCCTGCTCCTTGGAATTGACACCCTTTTCCTACTCCATTTAATCCATTCGTATGACATTTAATCCATTTATATCACACAGATGCCCACATATCCTAAATTAATGTTTCTAGTTCATATTTCATCCTTGAACAATAGGCCTTTATATCTCTCTACCTACTGAGTGTGACATGGCACTCAAACCGTGTTTTTCTTTTAGTGTGTCATATTGTAATACATGGCACTCCCCAGGGACCTTGTACCTCAGGGAGAAGCTTAGAAGCTGTTTATTCTCCCTCCTCACTGCTCCCCTCCCCATTCATCCTTAAGTCTCAGTAACCCTACATTCAAAGACATCTCGTAGATCTGCTTACTCGTATTTAGCACTCTGCTACATCTTTTTGCTATTACAAATAATATCACAATGAATAAACTTGGCTATATGTCATTTCATATATGGGCAGATATATGAGTACCAGAAATAGGACTGACAAAAGTGTAAATGACTATATGATTTTGGAAAATATTTCTCTTCCCTCCATCAAGGTTGTACATAGCTAGACAGAAAGCTATTTTATAATAGATGGCATGTCACATATATACATATATGATATTATTAAAGAAAAATGCCTGAGATTATGTGAGCTTTTTTAAATTTTCCAAGAGGTAAAGTTGAATCCATACTTTATGCGGAACACCACAGAAAATTAAACAGATGAAATACTTCAATGTAAAATATGATACCATATGGATTATAGGAAAAAAACAATGAATTTCTATAGATTCGAAGTCAAGAAGGTGAATTTATGATTCATATTTCAAAAACCAATTTTTCAAAATTGAGAAAATTTACTATTTAAAAAAACACACACTTTCTATGGCAAAAATCCAGACCAAAGCAAACTGAAACACCATAAAAAATGTTAAAAGGGAATTGATAAACTAGAAAAAATATTTTCAGACCATATTGTAAAAGGCTAGTTTAAGCCTGGCCTGGTGGTACATGCCTGTAATCCCAGTACTTTGGAGGCTGAGACAGAAAGATTGCAGGTTCGAGGTCAGCCTCAGCACCTTAGTGAGACCTTGTTTCAAAATAAAAAATAAAATAGGGCTGGGAGTCTAGCTCAGAGATAGAAGGTCCCTGGGTTCAATCTTCTGTACCTTCCCTGCCCAAAAAAGGCTAGTATAATATGAAAAATTTTACAAATTAAGAAGAGTGAAAATGATCAAGGACATGAAAAATTCATGTAAAATTATACAGTGTCCCTTATAATATAAAACATAGCCTTGCTCATAATTTAAAAAGATGAATTAAAAACTATATTGAAATGTCATTTCACAGCTTGGCAAATACCTAAAAGTTTGACAACACCCTGTTTAGGCAAGAACATGGATAAATAGAAACTCATAAATTGTAGGTGGACCATAAAGATGCAGGTCCTGTATGGACTGAATACAGTCATATCAAATGCAAGTACAGATTGTCCTTCCTCTTCCTTTTGAATTCATGTATCTGATGTCTGTCTATTCATATCCTGACACTGCATTGTTTAATTATTGAGACTTTAGAGGATCTTTTAATATCTGCTAGGGCTAATATCCTTTTACTGTCCTTCTTTTTCATAAGTTTCCTATCTAATTTTAAGTTTACTTATGACCTTTTGAATCATTTTGCTTAGTTCCAGGAAAAATCCTGTTGAGATTTTTATTGGGATTGTAAAATTATAATTTAATGTGGTAAGGACTGATATATGTATCTATGTTGTTGATTTTTCCTATCCAAGTTAATGACATGTCTTTCTTTTTGTGCAAGTCTACTTTTATGTCCTGCAGAAATGTTTTCAGGTTTTCTTCAAATAGACATTGCACATTTCTTGTTAAATTTACTGCTTGGCTTTCTAACATTTTATTGCTTTTGAAAATGACTTCTCTTATGTTATCTAACTGGTTTTATTTATGGGCGCGAAGACTAATAATGTCTATATTTTAGTAGTTATTATTGCTTCCTTAACTGAATTCTCTTATTCTTTGTGGTATTTTATTGGTTTATTTGCCTGGCTTTTTCAGGTTAAGTGAACTATGACTTTACAAACAGAGATTATTATTTTTTTCTATCTTTTCCTTTGCAATTCTTATGTTCTTGCCTAATATACCTTTAATGTGATGAGAAATACATATGTTGATCTTAGAAAGCCTGTCACGTTTCTAAGTTTAGTTGGGTTGTTTCTAGTGCTTTCCCATTGGTGTTGTGATTATAGTATATGAAAATCATATTGCAGAAGTACTCGTCAATTCCTATTTTTGGAGGCTTAAAAAAATAGGAATGGCTATCGAATTTGGTCAAGTGTCTTTTGGCATCTATGGCGTGATCACATGCCAGGATGAATTCATGGCTTGAGGTTTCCAGACCAAGCAAGTGACGTGAATGTGGATCACAAATACACGTAAGGTGCAGTTTACCTCTGGCTCAATCTTATAATGAGGTTTTAGCATTTAGTATTCCAGATAGTATGGAGAGGAGCTTCGCTTAGACTGCAGGTGGGCTCTGACTTCACTTCTCCATTGAGACCAGCAGAGCAGAGTGTAGTCTTTGCAGGTCAGATTTTTTTCTGAGTTCCTCTTCCTGCTTTGTCTTCCAGCTTTATCTTCAGTTTTTGTCTAGCAATTCCTTGCTAATTTTGTTAGCACTTTGGTGCTTTAGGATGCTTAAAAATATGTTATTATTTCTAGTTTTGGCATGGGGCTTTCTGAATTAATGCTTCTTCCTTCATTGGAAATAAAAGTTGTTTCCCTGTGATTCATTCTCCACGGTGCTGAGACTTATATTCAAATTCAAAGTTGCTTATGCAATTTATCCGCTTGAAACAAATCTTGTTTCTTATTCTTTTTAGAAACAAAGACCTATAAACTTTGTTAATGCCATTCAGAAACCATTGCACGCCTCCTCTTCTGATCCATTTTAAACCTCCTCCTCCTTGTACTATAGATGCCAGACATTCTGGGTCTCTTTTTCAGGGCTATGTCACACATATGTTGCCCCTGTGGCTGGAATTAAGCTCCCCCTCTTACTGTGACTAGCTTGTGACCACTCTTCTGGCTCTTAAATGAGGCTAGCTACCCCGCCTTCCCAGGGCACCCCGCACTTCACCATCATAGCGTTGAAATTACAAATATGTCTTACCATGGGATTGAATGTTTTGTGCAGACCATGTTTACTGTTCCGTGCCTGGTACACAGTACACATTCAGTCAGTAGTTGTTGAATGTGTGAATGAATGGATGTCCAAGATACTGTCATCCAAAAGAAATTGTCTTGACCCAGTCTCTGCACCTTCTCCACATTATTACCTTGGTTCCCTTCACCACTGTCCCTCTCCTCCTGCTGTGTCCTCTCAGTTGGTCCCCTGGCTTCCCTCTCTTCCCTCTATAGTCTGTTCCCCACACAGCTAGCAGGTGATCTGGTGTCAATACCAGATTACCCCTCTGCAGCCTCTAAACCATTCCTTCTCTTTGCACTCAGAGCAAAATCTATGTTCCTTAAGATCTCTTTTTAGACCCTACTTGCTGTGCCCAACTGACCTTCTGTTTTGTCCTGCGTCCTTCTTCCCCAGTTGCACACAACTACTTCTGGCGGTTTGCTGTCCTCTAACACAGCAGGAAGTCCCCTACCAGGGCCTTTGTCCTGGTTTTCACCCCACCCCGAGACTCCTCCATCAGGGGACAGGTGTACTCCCTTCTTCACCAAGGCTTCTAGTGTTCCCCTTGTTGTCACCTACTTTCTCTGCTTTATTTTTTGGACAACCTTGATCTCTTTGTGCCCTGGCATTGTGTGATATATGTGCATTTGTGTATTTATTTTTGCCTCCTCACAATGTAGTCTTTATAAGAGCAAAGACTTTACATTGTTCACAGCGGTAGACTTTGACTCTAAGAACCCAGTAAACCGCCAATAAAATGTTGATTGCATGAATAAGTGAATGAATTGTGTCAATCACTTGAGCTGGGATCTTTGAAACAATCTGATTCTAGTACTCTCCCTCAACTATGTAGCCAGTGAAAATTCTTCTCATCTTTTAATTTCCAATTAAAACACAGTGTCTTCATCGTGTCCAGCTTTAATCTCCAAATGCGATGTCATCTCTGCCTTATCTGGTCCTTCATATATAATTTAAACTGAATAGTTACAGGTGCCCTACTATATATGGAAATAAAAGTATTTATTCAAACTTAGATGATTTTAGTTTATGTTTATGGACTTTGTAAATAACAGTGTAAATGCCAGTGAGTGATCTTGTTTTTGGTCAGAGACCTTTGCAAAACTGTAGAAAAAAAGAGCGTGGATCTTTTAGAAGCATACATTGTAAAACTTCAGAGAGAACAGAAATAAATTTCTGTGTATGCAAATATATATTGTATTGACATTGATTCACTATAAATCACTAAATCATTAAAAAATTAATACACTGTTTTCTAAAGTGACCTTAACCTTAATTTATAAAAAGATGCATCTTCATAATAAGTTCTTATAGCCAGGCATGGTGGTGCATGCCTGTAATCCCAGTACTTGGGAGGCTGAGACAGGAGAATTGCAGGTTCAAGACCCGCCTCAGAAACTTAGTGAGACCCTGTTTCAAAGCAAAAAATAAAAAGGGCTGGCTAGGGATATACTTTGAAAGTAGAATGCCTCTGGGTTCAATCCTCAGTAAAACACACACACACACACACACACACACACACACACACACACCACACATGTACTTGTTTGTATGGAGTAATAATACACACATACTCTCCAAATTACTCCATGGCAATAAATTTGATTCTCCTTAAAAAGCATCAAAGTTTTGTTTAGAAGATTATTGATTTGGTACCATTGCTGAGAGACATTGAAAATTTATTGAAATAATTGGCTGGGCTGGGCATGGCGGCACAGGCCTGTAATCCTAGTACTTGGGAGGCTGAGACAGGAGGATCATGTCTTCAAGGACAGCCTCAGCAAGTAGTGATTCTCTCATCAACCTAGCGAGACCCTATTTCAAAATAAAAATAAAATAGGGCTGTGGGTGTAGCTTGGAGGTAGAATGCCCCTGGGATCATTCCCAGTAACACACACACACACACACACACATACACACAGACACATACACACACACACACACACACACACACACACACACACACAGAAAAACCAGCTGGCTCATTCAATTTGTTTTTATTTCCCTTTCCTATTTACATACCTATGCTGTCTTTCTAATCATTTTCAGCACTCTCACATAGGTTGTTGTATCCCTACCAAGTTGCTGAGGCTGCCTTTGAACCTGCAATCCTCCTGTTTCAGCCTCCCAAGTACTGGGATTACAGATGTGCATCACTGGGCCTGGTTATTATTAAATTCATTAAGGAATAGGAAATAAAGCTTAAGTGGTGCATATTTCTCTTGAGTTTATATACTTTGCAAAGGAGCAAGCAATGATTCTTGCTGTTTTCTTCATCCCTTTGATATATTTTTTTCTGATTTCCTACTCCAGTATTCTTTTATTTTATTTTACTAATTATATAAACTAACTCAAAATTATATGCATTATACAATTAACATATATTTGTGTATTTGATATTTTATATCTATAATTAAATGTGCATTACTTAATATATAATTCAGGTTTATGTAAACTATGCACACATTATAAAAGGATCTTTTTAAGGCATAACGTTGATTTGGTTTTTTAGATCTTAACATTTGCCTGTGATGCCTGCAGACAAGTGACACTACATGTTCCCTCCAGAATAGATGCTGAGAAATTTATTGGTAGAGGTAAGAAACTGCTAAAATATAAATATATAGTAATCCTAATTTGATATGATCTGTTAAAAGTTTGTGTAATTTCTAAAACCATAACTGTTTACTGATAATTAAAACTAATACAGTACATAATTATTTGTAACACATGTATTATTCCAATAAAAGAATATTGTTCTTTATGGAAAAATGTGGTATTTGAAGTAGATAAAAAGGTTAAGTTTGAGTAATAAAATAGGTTTTTTTTTTGCGGTACTGGGGATTGAACCCAGGGGTGTTCTACCTCCGCGTTACACCCCCGGCCCTCTTTTTTAGAATTTATTTTGAAACCGGGTCTCACGAAGTTGCGCAGGGCCTCACTAAGTAGAGAGAGAGAGAGAGAGAGAGAGAGAGAGAGAGAGAGCGCGCTGAGGCTGGCCGCAAACCCGGATCCTCCTGTCTCTGCCTCCCAAAGTACTGGGATTACAAGCATGCGCCACCACGCCCGGCATAAAATAGTTTTTAATACTTACATTAGATGAAGGATATGATATATGCTAAACATGCTTCTAAGAAATTGAGAAATAATATCAAAACTATTTCTTGAGTGTAAAGGTATTGTTTTATAATTTTTGTTCCTGTGTGTGTGTGTGTGTGTGTGTGTGTGTGTGTGTGATTCTGGGAATTGAACCCAGGGGCGAATTAGCTTCAGGCTTTATCCCCAGCCCTTTTTTTTTTTTTTTTTACAGTACTAGGGTTTGAACCCAGGGGCTATCTACCTCCGAGCTACACCCCCAGCCCTATTTTTTATTCTTTATTTTGAAACAGGGTCTCACTAAGTTGTGGAGGGCCTCACTAAGTAGCTGAGGCTGGCCGCGAACCCGGATCCTCCAGTCTCAGCCTCCCAAGTACTGGGATTACAAGTGTGCACCACCATGCCCGGCTCCCAGCCCTTTTTTTTAAAAAAGAATTTTTTTTTTGTTTTGAAACTTGGTCTTGCTAGGTTGCTGAGAGTCTTGCTATGTTGCTGTCCTCAAACAAGGCTATGTTTGCTATAAGGCTGTCCTCAAACCTGTGAGCCTCATGTCTCAGCTTCCCAAGTACTAGGATTACAGGCCTGTGCCACCACACCTGGCTGATTTTGAATTTTCATAATAAAACATTTTGATAACATTACATTTTACTTCCACATGTTTTTTATTAATTGATTACCTAACTCACTTGTATGAGGAAAGGTCAAACCCATGAGAACACAGAATATAATGACTATTACACTGTAGATTTAATAAGTAATATTTTAATTTAATAACTATTTTAACTAGCTAAGTTCTCTTTAGTCTACTTCAAGTATTCTTATGTGTTACTCTATAGCTAATTCTAGTTAATAAGGGAAACCTTTTTTCAGTGTTGGGTTACATATCTAAAACCTGGAGTTCACACACCTTCATTTCAGGACAAATGTCTCTTTAAAAGATTGTAAAGTGAGCATTAGAAGTGATGTATGGCTTGACATGTCCTTTAAAAAATGCTAAATTTGCCGGGCATGGTGGCTAACGCTTGAAATTCCAGTACTTGGGAGGCTAAGACAGGAGGATCTGGGTTCGCATCCAGCCTCAGCTACTTAGTGAGACCCTCCGCAACTTAGTGAGACCTTGTTTCAAAATAAAGACTAAAAAATAGGGCTGGGGGTGTAGCTCTGTGGTAGAATGCCCCTGGGTTCAATCCCTGGTACCGCAAAAAAAAAAAACACCAAAAACCAAAAAACGCTAAATTTATAAGTGGAGTGTAATATAAGTGTTTGACTTCCCACACAGGCATAAATTACTGTTAAAACTATGTATTTTTGTGTTTCATCTTACAAATGACTGCTGTGTATATTTTCTACAGTTAACCTGGAGGAGTGCTTTAAATCTGCAAATCTAATTTATTCAAGCGATCCCGATTTCCAAGTTTTACAAGATGGTTCAGTCTATACAACAAATGCTGTTCGTTTGTCCTCAGAGACAAGAGGTTTTACCATATTACTTTTCAACACGGAGAGACAAGAAGAGAAGAGAATATCTGTCTTTTTAGAAGATCAAACAATGGTATACAAGACTATATAAATGAAGTATAAAGAGTTTTAACTAACATTACCAGGAAGGAAGTGGAATCAGGAAAGATATAAGAATGACAACCAAGAAACAATATGTGTTAACATGTTAACATAGGGTATTACAGGTTGCCATTCCGTCTCATTTGGAGCATGAAAGGAGAAATTGGGATAAGTTACACCCTGAGAACTTGAGACACAAAGAAGCATCTGTTGATCTTTACTGTAGCATGGATTTCCAAAAGCAAAATTTGAAACTCTCCCTTTAGTTAAAGAAAAACTACTTTTCTAATGCATCTTGGCATAGCTTGTAGTCTGGGAAACAGATGACTATTTTAGGAGGAGTTTTGACCCACATGCATGAATATTGCATGACCCAAGATCAAAATGACTTCTATTGGACCACTGGCCATTCCTCATGTGGGAGTCTAAGTTGTCACCATGTTTCTTTCCTCCCGACACAGATCTCTCTGTGGTTCCCTGGCTCTGCTTAGTTGCTGGTGAGTGGGAGATGCTTATGCTAAATGCAGAAGAGTATATACTCACTTCCTTTGCATATGTCTCTTCTTTTTTTTATTTTTTGCATGGCAATGTGGCAACAGTAATTTTAAGTTTTGCTTCTAGGTCTCCAATTCCATCTTTCTTTCTTTCATATTTCCACCAAGTTATTTTCTCAAGAGGATTGTTGTCATAACAGCTAGGGCAGCTATTTGTTCATTATCTTTTTGCAATGTTGATGTTAGTTTGGTCTTCGAGCTCTACCAGGGTTCTTACACCTCCCCAGCTAATCCTCATGAGAGAAGAACGATGTATCAGAGTTCTGATGTTTGAGCATAAGGTAGTCATTGACTTATCTATTTTTCTGCCTTCTAAATCAAGGAACAAAAGGAGATACATTCTAAAGAAATAGTTCTAAAACGCGCCAAGAGAAGATGGGCTCCAATTCCTTGTTCAATGCTAGAGAATTCCTTGGGTCCCTTCCCACTTTTCCTTCAACAGGTACAGTTTACATTCCTTCTGCTGTAGAAGTCTGCCATTTCCATCCTTTTGAAAAAGGATTATGCCTGTAATCCCAGCACCTGGGAGGCTGAGACAGGAGAATTGAAGGCTCAAGGACAGCCTCAGCAACTTAGCAGTACCCTGTTTCAAAATAAAAAATAAAATAGGCTCAGAGGTAGAATGTCCCTGGGTTCAATCCCCACAAAACACTAGTAATAAAGTTGAGAAAGAAATTGTTAGGAAATAATTGTGTTAGTCATCCTGATATGATAGTCGAGATATTACTGAGAAGATGAAAACAGCTTGGAAGAAATTTTCTTTCTGAATCAAGGATGAAAATATCACCCTTGCCAGAATATTATTCCATTCTTTATTCTCAAATCTTTTCACTCAGTTCCCAGAATGAGGAAAATTATGACAAATAAAATCTCATCAAGGAAGAAAAGAGTTTTCCAAATTTTTACCTGGAAGATAGGATACTTAAAACCCAGTTTCTTAAAAATATTTTGCCACATAACTCAGTTTTTTAAGACAACTGTAATTTTTTACTTTTCATGTTCAAAATATTTTGTTTTCTAATACAGGACAAATTTAATATTTGATTCATGTAGGTTCCATTAATCTTTACAACATTCCTTACTTAGTCTAGAAAAATAAGATACTACTATCTCGTTTTTATCATGTTTTGTTCTTGAAATCTCTCAATTATTAGGCTTCTTTATTGCTATTTTTTGTGGTACTGGGGATTGAAGTCAGGGGCATTCTACCTCTGAGCCACACCCCCAGCCCTATTATATTTTTTTATTTTGAAACAAGTTTTCACTAGGTTGATGAGAGTCTCACTACTTGCTGATGCTGTCCTTGAACCTGCGATCCTCCTGTCTCAGTACTGAGATTACAGGCATGTGCCACCACGCCTGGCTTTATTGCTATTTTAAATTTATACATGATAACAAATTAACGAGGGAAATATTTATTGTAATTAAATGGGAAATGCGATTGCATAAATATACAGTGTAAAGTCCTGCTGAAATAACAATTTGTCTCATGTTTATAATATTTACTCTCTAGATTCAGTCTGATGCAGCACAAAACTACACCATATACTATTCTATAAGAGGGCCTGGAGTTGACAGAGAACCTCTAAATTTATTTTACGTGGAGAGAGATACTGGAAACCTCTATTGTACTGGTTCAGTAGACCGTGAGCAATATGAATCTTTTGAGGTAAAGTCTAAAGTTTATGTGTTGTATTGGTGATTATTAAGCTTGGCCATTTTCACTGTCATTCTTAATTCATTTACCCTTTTCCATTTTTCTGAGATTGTCCTTGATGCTCTGGCTTTATATGATAGTGTCTTGGGGAAACACGCTAATTCTGAGGGGTCCTTGGCTTCCATGATGAAATAAGAATTTCAACCCATGCCATCAGAAAAAGGCAAAGGTTTTAATTAACTTAAAAAAGGTGGGGATACAGGTTGGGGGTTAACTAAGAAAGGTGGGGATACAGGTTGGGGGTCATCTAAGAAGGGGAGAGCGAGTCTCCCTGTGCATGTCCATCCATCCAGGTGAGCAAGAGAGTGTCCGTGTGCTTTCGCAGTTCTTTTATAGGACGGGGTAGGTAGGGTGGCACAGGAGAGGGCAGGACTTCCTCTTAGTCCTGTTTCCCTGGCAACAGATAGGCATGGGGTCTGGCCTTTGTCCTCCTCACCCATTCTATTTACATTAAGCATCTCAGATGTGGAGAGGAGCCATTGTGATTAAGGGTGTGGACTCATTAAGGCTTCTGCCTGACTGCACACATCCTATAGGGTGCAGTTATATTATGAACTTTCAAAATTTTAAGTCTCTATTTTCCCAATGTCTCCTTTCTGCCTAATATTTCTATCTTTTCTATTCTACCTCATCAATAGCACAGCACTAACTTGAAACAAAAAGAATGTTCATAGGGTAAATAAAACTAGACTCTATTAGATTGTTCCTGGTATGATGGCTTTACTATTTTTTTAAAAAGAAAAAATGAGTGTCATTTTGAAGAGCAGTAATTTAGTTGACAGAAAAGATTTGTGAGCCTCTTTATAGTCCAGAAGTACCAGGGGAGGCAAATGAGTCTCAGAAGTTGCATAAAGTGAGTACCTTTGCAGTGGGAGAAAGTTAAGTTAACGGCGAGCCGCTGGCCAGAAGAGAGGACAGACAGTGCTGAAGAGGCTTAGTCAGTCTTTTAATCATCTGGTTAAGTTCCCATGGTGGAATGTGAGTTCATATATAGGAACTGAACCTCATGCTGGTTTGATTTTCCAACAGGGCCTGGTCATCTTGCTTAGCTCAGTTTTAATTATTTTAACATCTATTTTGGGTGAATTAATTACTCTTCAAGAGATCAAATTTATCAAATAGGCATCCAAGCTTTGAATTAAGTATTTAGGTTTAGGATTGCTACATGACCTTCTAAGCACCTGTAATGTTCTGCTCTTTCTATGATAGTAGTTGTGAGAAAAATCAGAACTTGAAATTCATATTATAAAATCAAAAGAAGGCTGAGTGTGGTGGCGCACGCTTGTAATCTCAGTACTTGGGAGGCTGAGACTGGAGGATCCGGGTTCACGGCCAGCCTCAGTTACTTAGTGAGGCCCTCTGCAACTTAGCGAGACCCTGTTTCAAAATAAAGACTAAAAAAAAGGGCTGGGGGTGTAACTCGGAGGTAAAATGCCCCTAGGTTCAATCCCCAGTATCTTTAAAAAAATTTATTAATTAATTAAAAAATCAAATCAAATAAAAATAAGTGAACTATATTCCATACAGAGTTTACAGCTATTCATTTGATTCATTTCTGCCTCTTGCTTTATTTTGTTACTGGAGGATGAACCGAAGGGCATTCTACTTCCAAGCTACACCCCCAGCCCTATTTTATGTTTTATTTTGAAACAGGGTTTCTCTAAGTTGCTGAGGGCCTCACTAAATTGCTGAGACTGGCCTCAAGCCTGTGATCCTCCTGTCTCAGCCTCCCAAATACTGGAATTACAGGCATGCACTACCACACCCAGCTTGACTCTTGCTTTTTAAATTAAAAAATTCTTGGGAAAAGACTCTTATAAATATAACCATTGATATGCCTAGAATTCTAATTGTTAGAAAATAAGATAATAGGTAATACCCCAGTTAACTACACCTGGAGAATTTGTAATCTTAAGGAATCTCAATTAAGAAAGATCTAGAAAGTTGTATTTAAAATCCATGTACCTGAAACTTTCAAACAAAACAAAGCCAAAATAATCCTCAAGAATTTTTTTGGAAAATAATAATTAAAAATTATACTCATGAACAATATACAGCAATAGTGAGGAAATTAAAATTATCTGTGTTATATTAGATAAATTGGAACATAAAGTACTATATCACCATTAAATTAGCTACTGCTTTGGGCATTAACGTCATGTCCACATCCAAAAACATTAGCAAACAGTGGAACAAACACTGCAGTCCTGAACAGTCTCTAGAGAAAGTCAAAGCAAGTTTGAACCGTCTTATTTTAAAGGATCGTCTTAGAGGCTGAAGGTGTAGCTCAGAGGTAAAAACTCAAGCATGTGCTTAGCATGTGCAAGGTCTTGGGTTCAGTGTCTCCAAAACATTATTTTCATAAGAAAAAAATATTTTCACCTTTCTCCTTACTTCACTTTCACAGATAACTGCCTTCGCAACAACTCCAGATGGGTACACACCAGAGTACCCACTGCCCCTGCTCATCAAAGTAGAGGATGAAAACGATAACGCCCCCTGTTTTACAGAAACCACATACGTTTTTACGGTTTTTGAAAATTGCAGAGTTGGTGAGTACCTTCTCTAATGACACATGGCAACGTAAGCGTGTTTCAACCTATGCATTGAGCTTCACCGTGGCCACTGGAGAGCAGCAAGAACAGGGAAGAACACGGAGCGCTGAGTGCAGTTTTCCTCTGCCTTTCTCTAGCCATGTGATCTCGGGCATAGGCTCCTGGTTTTTGACAAGCCTTGGTTCCTCATCTGTAAAATGGGTTGTCGATGTGCCAGTCTATTATGAAAACTAAATGAACTATAATATACATGGAATGTGAAGTACACTGCCTCAACAATAGGAGTTAATAAATCTTATTGCCCTCCCACGGGATGTAAAATAAATGCTTGTCAGAGAACATACGCTAATAAAGAAATCTTTGAGCGATTGGAGAGTCTTGAAGATATCTTTGAGCTGGGCTCAGTGTCGCATGCCTCTAATTCTAGTACTTGGGAGGCTGAAATAGGAGGATTGCAGGTTTGAGCCCAGCCTTAGGGATTTAGTGAGACCCTTGGCAACTTAGTGAGACCCTGTTTCAAAATAAAAAATAAAAAGCACTGGGGGTGTAGTTCAGAGATAGAATACCCTTGGGTTCAACCCCCAGTAACAACAACAAAAAAGCTCTCTGTTGATGTTCTATATGGTTAGATCAGTGACAGTATGCTGGGTATTAATTATAAAAGTCATTGGGAATACCAAAAATGTTTTCTCAGTCTTGTGAAAGTGGTCCATTTTATCTGGAAATCCAGAACACAGTTTTTAAGACTTCCTGTAGAAAGATCTAACTGAACCAATAAGTTCCAGAGAAGACTGATTCCTATGGTTAATTTAAGTACAGGCTTGCAAATAGAAAAAATGCTAAAGAAGAATTTGAATTGTTTAGTTCAGAAATGCAAGGTTCATAGAAGTATATTACCGAAATTTATACAATCATACAGTAAGTGAAATAAAAATGCATATGATTACCAAATTCTCCAAATATTAGGAGGCTAGGATATTTAAAGGGAAGTGATGCCAGGTGTGTTGGTACACACCTGTGATCCCAGTACTTGGGAGACTGAGACAGAAGGATCACAGGTTTGAGGCCAGCCTCAGCAACTTAGCAAGTCTCTCAGCAACCCAGCAAGACCCTGCTTCAAAACAAAACACAACAAAACAAAAATTAAAAAGGGCTGGATGTGTAGCTCAGAGGTAGAACACCTGTGGGTTCAATCCCCAGTTTAAAAAAAAGGGGGGAAGTGATATTTTATGTAGAGGTCTGCAAACTTGTAAAATCCATGACCTTAATATTTAATAAAGTGGTCTAGAACCTTTTTGAGGTAGGTGGAGAGGAGTGAAATAAAGAAACTAAACCTGTGAAAGCTTTGGAAATTAAATAGGCCTGTTTTCACTTGTAGGTACTACCGTGGGACAGGTGTGTGCAACAGACAAAGATGAGCCCGGCACCATGCACACCCTCCTGCGGTACTCTATCTTGGAGCAGCTGCCTGCATCGCCCACCCTCTTTTCTATACATCCAAGCACAGGTGTGATCACCACAACCTCATCTCAGCTGGACAGAGAGGTAACGTACATCTTGATGATAATGTGGCTGTTGGATAGTACAGGTTAATTATCCCTAGTCTGAAAGTTCAAAATCTGGAGTTCTCCAAAATCTGGAACTTTCTGAGCACTGACATGACATCACAAGTGGAAAATCCCATGCCTGACCTCATGGGATAGGTTTAGTGTGACGAACACACTGAAACTATTGTATAAAATTACCTTCAAGCTATGCATATAAGGTGCAAACGAAATGAATGAATTTTGTGTTTAGATTTGAGACCCTCACCAAAATATCTCATGATGCAAATGCAAATATTCCAAAATCTAAAAAGATCTGAAATCTAAAATACTTCTAGTCCTAAGTTTTTTTTCTTCTTGTGGGTGCTGAGATCGAACCTATGGGGTATTCTCCCCCTGAACTACACCTCCAGCCTTTTATATTTTTTATTCTGAAAAAACAGGGTCTCACTAAGTTGCTGCTGCTGGCCTTGAACCTGCAATCCTCTTGTCTTAGCCTCCCAAATACTGAGGTACAGGCATGTGCCACACGCCAAGCTACAGTAATGTTTTGTCACCAGGATTTCACTTTTTTTTTTTTTTTTTTGCGGTACCGGGG